>JAGKTI010023586.1:0-14742 GCA_018397915.1 Birgus latro
CACACACACACACACACACACACACACACACACACACTTAAGAAGAAAAAAGTTCACCCATTTACCTTATTCTGTACTACTGCCTACCTGTACTGAAAACAAAAATCTATCCTGTATAAACTCATTAATATGTTAAACACCAGTAACTGCATTCCAAAAAATGGTAAAATCCACACCAATATGAAATTTAATCAATTCTGTATTACCTTAAATACTACAAAATCACCCACTCATTTTCTCCTGCAGTTAGCAATAATAATAATAATGTTTTCCGTGTTGCAACCAACATAATTTTCACTAAAAAAGTGAATGCATCAAATAACCCAATTAACATCATGGCCAATAAGTTTCATTTACTGTATGGATTTTAATGTAATTCCTCGTTAAAAAAAAAAATAAAAATAACAAATATAAAAAAGGGGTCTAAACTTGAAAGCAATTTAATACAAGCGGTATAATGCAAGTACTGAAAAGTGGACTAAAATGGATATTGTGCTGGTGAGAGAGAGAGAGAGAGAGAGAGAGAGAGAGTGTGTGTGTGTGTGTGTGTGTGTGTGCTGAATACAATCTAGTCATAGTGTGGTGAATAACAATGATGGTGATAACAGATAATGGTGATAAAATACTGATAGTGATACTGATGATGAGAAAGAATGACAATGNTAAAAAAGGGGTCTAAACTTGAAAGCAATTTAATACAAGCGGTATAATGCAAGTACTGAAAAGTGGACTAAAATGGATATTGTGCTGGTGAGAGAGAGAGAGAGAGAGAGAGAGAGAGAGTGTGTGTGTGTGTGTGTGTGTGTGTGTGTGTGCTGAATACAATCTAGTCATAGTGTGGTGAATAACAATGATGGTGATAACAGATAATGGTGATAAAATACTGATGGTGATACTGATGATGAGAAAGAATGACAATGCAGGGAATATGATAATGACTGTACCTGTGGTGATAATTACAGCAGGCTATACTAATAATATTAGTCATGAAGAATTATACTAATGAAATGACAGTGAGGTAAAAGACAATGATGATAATGATAATGATATACACTTGAATATTTCTGAATCATAAACCTCAGAAACTTAAGAGTATGAGACATGATGATGATAATGATGATATTCTTAATTACTTCTGAATCAAAGCACCAGGAAATATAACAGTATGAGATTAACTTCTCAACTAAACTTCCTTCTTCGTCTCCCATTTTTCCCTTTTTGCCTACCCTCCTTACTGGCCCATACCTGTAATCACCACCTGAATAAAGAATATTAATAAAACAATGATTAAACCTCACATATTCCTTCTCAATTATTTTCTCCTTTTTCTGTCTGTCTGACTTATACACTTACCACCAACAAATATACTGTGAGCCACAAAGAAAATTATGAAAACAGAGATTAACTGATTACTGGGTAACGTTGCATCTTTTTACTTATCTTCTCTTTTCTACCCTCTTACTCACCCCTACCCTTAACTGCCACCCGATTAGGCTGAGTCACACAAACATGAGTCCCTGAGTGATAAACAACTTAGGAAAAATGTGAAAAATAAGGAAAACAAAATTTAACACAAAATAGGGCAAAATCTCCCCTTACTTTCCTGCAAATTTTCCCATTTTCCAACCACTTCCATTCACCCCTTCCCTTACTCATTGTCTAAATAAGATGAATCAAGTATAAATATTTCTGGTCTTATCCCAAATGTTTTTAGGTGTACTGTATTATTAATTTCAATACGACTCTCTCCTTATCTTCTAATTCCTTTTTAACCTTTTTACTCACTCCAATCCTTACTCATCGCCTGAACAATGTTAGTCAAACATAAATGAGTGTTTTAAAGTATATACCTTAACATCCTAGGCAAATGTCTACAATAGATGGCAATTAACTTTAATAAGACTTTTTTTATCTAATTTTTTTAAACCTTTCTAATCACTCCATTCCTCAATCATCACCAGCACAAGATGATTAAAGAAAAACTGAGTATTTCTGAGTCATATAACAGCTCCCAAAATTTTTATAATGGTTTGAAGGTAACTACATTAATCCCTTTAATAACCAGACACCCCAATGTCCAGACATTTTTGGCCCGGGCCTTCGGAAAAAAAAAAAAAAAAAACTACCGTACTTTGAACCTGGCGCGTGACATCCACCAGGGCGATGCTACCTCCTCCCCATTTCCCGCTCACCCATCACAGAGAGCTCACATTCGTCACCATGGCTGCCCACGTGGTCGCTTTTATGATGGCGCCCTACCTACTGCAGCCCTTACTGTTCCTCTCCTGCCTCTTCCTCGTGCGTGTGTGATGATGGCTCCGCCACCCGAGAAGAGGAAACGGGTGGTTCTGACTCTGGAGAAGAGGGAGATATTGGAGAAGGCGGACGCGAGATGGTCAACATTGCACATCCTCCGTGTATTCAACCTGGCCTGCTCTACCTTGTTGGTAGACAAACTCACCCAGTACATGGCTGACTTTGCATCGAAGACCAAACGGAACGTGGAAAGGAAGGTAATGTACCCTCCCAGGTTTTCAGAAATCGACCACTCCACGTTGATATGGTATCGACAACAACGTACTGCTGGTGTGCTGGTGCATGGTATGGAGTCGAAGGCTGCTGCCGAGAAGTTCACAAGGTTACACAACACCCCAGACTTCAAGGCATCATAAGGTTGGCACCAGTCATGCAGGGCACTACTCCTGAAGTGGATGGAAAGCTGATGACAGGGAGAGCAGGAGCTCCCGTTTCATCAGCCCTCAGGACTAGTTCCTGACCATCTCCCTTTGCTGAAATTTTTCAGTGTTTTAGTTACACAGAGAGTAGGCCAGCATGCTCTCCAATACAAGTTTCTCTAACTGTCTACACCATTCTACATGCACAGTAAAAACTACACTACCTATTCAAAATTAAAGAAAAATGGAGTTTTTTGGCCATGCCTCTTGGAGTCACCAGGAGGGATGGGGGACCATAGATGCCTCCACAATCCACCCCTCTCCCAGTGATGACTCAGCATACCTGGAACCACTGTCTGACTCACTTCTTCATTTCTGCAACATTCGCGGCCTTTCTTCTAACTTTCTTTCTGTGGAACACCACCTCTCCTCCTCTAAAACTCACCTTCTCTTCTTAACAGAGACTCAGCTGAGGAAACTGAGAGCAAACCCTTTTACCTCTATATTCATTTCAAAGCCAAAAGTGGCTGTTGTGTATATGTACGCAACGACCAATCTTGCTCTCGTGTTCCTGAACTTGATTCTTCTGAATTCTCTACTCTCTGGCTTTGGCTCTCATGTCATTCTCTGACTAAATATATCTGTGCTATTTACTTATCGCCTAATTCTGCTATCAAAAATTCTTCAACTATCTTACTTCTATGATGGAACACATTCTATCCATTTCTCCTTTCTCTGAAATCTCCATTCTAGGAGATTTCAATGTTCACCACTACCTTTGGCTCTCCTCTCCTTTCACTGATCCACCTGGTGAAGAAGCCTACATCTTTTCTAACCTTAATGACCTAAAGCAGCTTGTACAGCACCCTACCCATATCCCTGACCACCTTGGAGAGAGCTCCAACATACCTGACTTCCTTACAACTAATCCTCCTGCTTACACCGTTAATCTTTTCTCTCCGTTGGGCTCCTCTGATCATAACCTTATTACCTTAACCTGTCCTATCGCTCCGGTGCAGCCTGTGGACCCTCCAAAGAAATATCGTCTGCGGCACTTTGGAGATGCGGATTGGGGGGCCCTCAGGCAGTACTTCTTTGATTTTCCAAGGAATGATTATTGCTTCCATGGCCGGGAGCCATCTGTGTGTGCCTTATGCATTACGGAGGTTATTCTCTCGGGCATGGAAGCATACATTCCTTTCTCATATCTTTTGTCTAATGCTAGAGAGTCTTGGTTCAATCACGCTTGTTCCAATGCTGTCCACAACAAGGAGAGGGCCTATAAAAGGTACTGGAGCCAACCCACTCCAGAATCACAACTCTTATGTTTCTGCCTGGAATCGTGCTAAGTCTGTCCTTCGCTCTGCTAAAAATAATTTCATCCGAACTAAATGTTCTCAACTCTCCAACTCGAATTCTTCCTGCTCCTTCTGGCACCTTGCCAAAAACCTTTCTAACAATTTTACCTCATCATCCTTCCCTCCTCTTTTCTACGCCGATGCTCTGTAGCTATTTCTTCTACTGATTAAGCAGATCTCTTTGCTCAGACTTTCTCCTCCAATTCCACCTTAGATGATACCGGTGCTGTTCCTCCATCACTTCCCCCCTCTGACTTCCTCATGGCTGACATTAAAATTTCTTCAGCTGATGTATTTTCTGCCATCACTGGCCTCAATACTAACAAGGCATATGGGCCTGATGGAGTCCCTCCTGTTGTCCTCATGAACTGTGCTTACACCCTGCCTAGGTAAACTCTATTCAGCCAGTCCCAAAGAAGGGTGACCATTCCCAACCCTCTATCATCCAATTCCTTTAACAGTCTGTGTCTCAAAAGTATTTGAGTCTATTCTTAACAGGAAAATTTTAAAGCATCTTTCCTATCACAACCTTCTTTCTGATCGTCAGTATGGGTTCCGTCAGGGATGCTCCACTGGCGATCTTCTCACCTACCTTTCAGACTTCTGGTCATCCTCATTTTGGGACTTTTGCGAAAGCTTTGCCATTGCACTTGACATCTCAAAAGGCTTTCAATCGAGTCTGGCATAAATCTTTAAATTCCAAACTGCCCTCTTGCGGTTTCTATCCTTCTATCTGTTCCTTCATCCCTAGCTTCCTTTCTGGCTGTTCTACAGCCGCTGTTGTAGACAGCCATCGTTCTTCTCTTAGATCTATCAACAGTGGTGTTCCTCAGGGCTCTGCCCTATCACAAACTCTCTTCATTTTATTCATCAATTATCTAAGCTGTACATTGAACCCTATTCGCTTGTACGCTGATGACTCCACCCTTCACCTTTCCATTTGGTTCCCGCAACGTCCATCTCAGCAGTTACTTCAACAAACAAGGGATGAGGCTATGGCACACCTAATGTCTGACTTGGCTCGTATCTCTGACTGGGTAAAAATAATCTTGTTGTTCTTAATGCATCAAACACTCAGTTCTTACACCTATCAACCCAACAAAATCTTCCACAGGAGTACCCACTAATGTTTAACCCATGGAGAGTGACCAATGGTTTCTTATGTACCTGGTGCCAAGTGACGACTTGGCCCTCCTTCTTCTGGACAATGCACTTGCGCATCCATCTGACAAGGAGTTGGTGGCTGAGAATGGCTGCAATAGGTGCTTTTTTTTTTAACTCTGATCATAGGATTCACAGCCTGCTCTCAAGGCCCAGTAGTCTTCCTGCATACCATACACCTCTCTACATGTCACCACTTCGGCGCTAACACCCATCGTCCATATTGAATACATGCTAGGGCTGTCTCATACAGAAATGGTGTATTGGTATTAGGGGGGGTATTTTTACGACATGTCGGCGGGTCTTCTGGTAGATCAATAAAGCCTGATTTAATGAAATTCATATTCTTAAACTGTTCCCTCCCCCAGCGGAGATTTGAACCTGGGTCCGTTAGGCCTGCAGGCCACCTCTCTACCGATTGAGCCATCGCTTGTTTTTGCCACCTGCTACTACTGCTCTCATCCAACCAATGGACCAAGGAGTGATTGCGGCTGCGAAGAGGCTGTATCGTCGGAAGTTCCTGGACGAAGTAATGGTTGTCCTCGAGGATGAGGACAAGAGCAGGGAGGGACGGGACACGCGAGGCAAGCGGACTTTGGAAAACTTTCGCCGCTACAACCTCAAGTCAGCCATCTACAACTGGGCCATTGCATGGAGGAAAGTCTCCATCAAGACTCTGGAAAGTGGTTGGTCTCATCTGCTTCTCGGAACCAATGTGGTGCACAACTTCTTAGGTTTTGACGTGCATGACTTCCATGCATGTCTTCGTGTGGCTGGCAATGAGGTGGATGTGGACGAAGTGCGTAAGTGGTTGGATGACAGTGTGGGCGATCCTGGGTATAAGATCATATCTGAAATCGAGATCGCATCTTCAGTTGCTGGTACTAGTACCCAGTTTGAAGATTCCCACGAGGACAGTGACGATGATGCGGACTTCTCTCAGCGTGCCACCACTCCAGCCATACCCAAGCTGAGCACACTCCGGGATCATGTGGAGTTTGTCCTGGACTACCTTGAACACGCGGACTGCGACAGGGAGATGGGGCCCCGGGGACTTGTGGAGAAAGTGCACACCTTTAGGATGCGCATCATCAATTACCAGAATCGCCGTACCTTATGTCAATCAACCACTGACAGTTTTTTCAGGCCTGTAACCCCTGCTGTGACCAGCCCTGGCTCCACACCACTGCCTCCCCAAGACAGGCCTTCCAGCTCTGAGCCACAGCCCAGCATATCAGCCACGGTGGAGCTGCCACTGGACGTGAGTTTGTGGCTTTCTTCGGAGTCGACTGCAGTGGGTAGTCCATCACCACGTCCCACTGACGCGTGGCCTCCTGCAACACCTACTCTCGAACTCTGACAGTGAATAAGCAGCAAAAACTTGCCACTACACCACATGGGAATGTACAGTGTTGTGCAGCGAAAGAAACAATGTGCATTGTTAAGAATTTTGAATTATGAGTGCAAAGATTTTGGTGCACAGTGCTACTGTACACTGGTGAGTTGAAGGTGCAGTGCAAGTAAGAAAAGAATGCACAGTGTTAAGAAATTAGAATTCAGAGTGCCAAGGATCAAGGGGACTATCTTCTTAATAATGATTTTTCTTTGATAATAGACCTAGCTTAACCAAATTTTTACACAAGATACAGTATGTAAAATGAAGACTTTTGAGTGCTTGTTTTTTGTAACTGGCTAATTAGAAATAGAATTAGAGGCAATCATTATATTATCATGACTTATTTTTTACCCATTTTTGAATCCCTACTCCTCCAAAATTATTGGACCTATAATAATCGTTTAGGTTTTGTTTGAAAGGGCATGGGTCAGATTTTTTCTAACTTCAGTTTTGAAGTTGTAATAGGTCAGATTTTTTCTAACTTCAGTTTTGAAGTTACAGCCCGCTATATATCCTTGACCCGTGCGACCCCATTTTGATTTTTTTTTTTTTTTACTTAGAAGTCCATAACACCGAAACTATAATAGTTGGGAGTATTATTACCTATTACAATAATCTACTTTTCATGCCCTTCCAAACGAGACCTAAATGATTATTATAGGCCCTATAGTTTTGGAGGAGTAGGGATCCAAAGTTTAAAAAGTTATGTTTTGAGAAAAACGCATTCAAAGTAACGAAAGCGAGTTTTTTTGCATTATTTTGAGTCTGATGGTTGTAATTCGGGCATCTGGTCCCCTCTTACTGGTAAAATCCCTCAAATTCAATATGTCTTACTAAATATTAAGCTCAGAATTATACCAGTAAGACATACAAAGGGTATCATGGGTTGCCACTCCCACCCGCTGTTGTGATTTTTTATGATGGTCGTCACCCCACTCGTTGTGATGTTTTATCTGCAATAAAACACTCCCTCTGGTCTCTCTCAGTAAGCTGAAAGGTATTCTTGAACAGTTCCCTCCATATAGCCAAAGTAGTTGTGGAGAGCACCTCTGAGGTAGAAGACCATGAGGTAGACTGTGAAGGTGAAGGTGATGGTGAGGTAGACAGGGAGGCTGACTGATCTGATAAACTTGATTGTGATGTTGAACGTTGTAGTGGGGTTGTACTCTGTGAGGTTGACTGTGAAGGTGAAGGTTGTGATGAGGTAGTGTGAGGTTGACCATCGTGGTGAGGTAGGTGACATGCAGGAGAGAAGGGTGCAGTCAGAGACTGGTGTTGCCACACTTTTTGCTTGGATTGTTCATAATATTCTCTCTCCTTTGGAACCTCTACTTCTTTCTTATCTATGCCATTCTTCTGGGCATCTTGAATGCAAGAAATAAAGTGCCTGGGATGGAGGATAAGAGAGAGATGCCATGAGGAGTGCACAGCGGCCTCTCCTCTCTAGTCTTGACAGGCACTGAGGGATGGTATGTGTGACTTGCCAGTCCTCCCTTCCACCAACACTTGTGAGGTGCCAGTGAGTGCTTTCATACTTCTTTTAGTTACATATTCTAAGAAAAAACACAATTTTATACAATTCTTTCATTACAGAGATGATGACAGGCATCATCCTCTCTACCCATGACACGCTGGCGCCAGTTTGCGTATGCGGTAACATGTAATAAAGATCCATTTTCACCACCTTGGAGGTGTTGGATGGGGATATTTAGCCTCAGGTGATATTCTATGATACTTTAGGCTCGCTTCTACACACAGTGGGAAATCTAAAGATGATCAGATTTTTTACCCAAATAAGCGGATTGTCCCCTTCAGTGCAGTGCAACACTGGATTACCGTAGGTGCTTTAGGTGCACCTTCGTACTGTCAGAATCTGAGAGGAAGCAGTGGGTTCTTCCTCACGACGGCCACAGCCTTGTTTCAAGTACACTGGATACTGAAAAATATTTCCCACACTCACCTCTAAATGCTCTTTCTGGGGTTCCATTTCATTTATTTCATGCTTTGTGTCCCTTATTTGTGTGCATAGGGTCTTAAAAAGGTGATTTTCATGTCTGTTAGCGAGTTTCAGTAGGCTGTCAACTGCTAAATATTTTTCATATTCATCTCTAAATCCTCATTCTCTGGTTCCATTTCATTTATTTCATGCTTTGTGTCCCTTATTTGTGAGACTGGGGTCTTAAATTGGTGCTATACATGTCCAGTAGGGAGGTATGTAGGTAGTTTTCTGAGTGCGGCTGGGTTAGGGTCCGTACGTTCCTGCCCAGAAGCCTCAGGCCCAATAACTGGACGGACCCAATTTCTGGACATGCCTTAGGCTGTATTACATCGGATATTGGAGGGATTACTAATCTTCCTAATCTTCTTTTTTTCTTTTTTTCTCCTTTCTTTTATACCTTCTTACTGACTCCTAACCTCACTCATTTCCTGAATAACAATAGTCAAGCAAAACCGGGTATTTTGTGGGGTCATATAACATTCTCCCAAAATTCATGACAGAATTACATGAATTTAAAAACTCCATTCCATCATCCCCCCAATATTTGTTAGAATGAGATGAATTTGAAAACTCCATTCTCCCATCCAACTTCTTTTTCTATCCATTCTACTCGCTCTTACCCTTACTCAACTCCTGAATAAACATGAGTCACACATACATGTAAGTATCTGAGTCAAAAATATCTCCATTAAATACTTAAGAAAAAAAAAAAAGGAAGGTAAAACAAAAGCCATGGGGCTAAGCTTCTTATATTACTCATTTTTTCCATTTTCCACCCTCTCTACTCACTCCCACCCTTAACCGCCTGAATATAATGAGCAAAACACACCTGAGTATCTATCAACAAGAAAAAAACTCAAAAACTTCATGTTGAAAATAAGGCAAAATTCAACAGGCTAACCTTCCTGTCTCCCTTCTCATTTTATTTTCCCCATTTTTTTTCCTCAATACTCACCCCTACCCTTCCTAACTACCTGAACATGGTAAGCAAAACCTATTTAAGTATTTATGAACAGCAATAACTTCAAAAATTGAAAATACGGAAAAAATTCAACACAATGGGCTAACCATCCTAACTTCCATTTCTCCCCACTCTCCCCCTTTCCCATCCTCCCTACACATTCCTACCCTTACTCGCCACCTGAATATTATGAATCACATAAACATTGTACCTGTATGTCATAAAAATCTTAGAAAATGTTGAAAACTTGAAGACATGACATCTTGCTAAACTTCCTGATACTGCCTTCTCCCTATTTTCCATCTTTCCTGCTCTCCACAATCATCTCTATCCTAACTCATAATTAAATACATTGCATTAAACATATAAGCACCATTAAATTTTTTAAAAAATCTGAAAATTACGAAAATCACGGAAGGGTTCAACACACCAAGATCGTTCCCATCGCCCTTCCTCTTCATTTCCTCTCATCTCCACTCTTCTTACTCACTAACATCCTCACTCATTATTCAGAGGATTGTGTTACACATAAAACGATTCTCCAACAGCACCAACAGTTCACGAAAACCGTTACAACTGGGAAAAAGTTCAGCATCACACCTTCAGCATGACATTTTCAACTTTCACATCACCTCTTGGAAATTTTCCCTTTTCACTTACTCTTGCCGTAATTTGCTTCCTGAATAAACTGAATCACACCTACCTGAGTATTTGTGAGTCGTGTGCACCCCAGGAGAACCTCAAAATCACACAGAAAACACTAAAAAACACACGCACAAGAGCTAAATACACACACGTGCTCCCGTCACTTGTCTGTCAAAGTTCTGCACATGCGCAGTAACTCGTTCCTCCCACCTCTTCCCCTTCAAATTTGCGATCTTGATTTTGATTGGTTGCTTTGGGTGCTGCAGGGGAAAAGATAAGTTTTGATTGGTCGAGAGGCTACAACGTCATGACCATTGCGTAATACGGGAAGGCGGGAAATAAGAAAAATGTCGCGCACCTCTTATTTTACCATTTTACGGTAAATAAAAGAACTAAATATACCATTACCGACATAGGTATGCACAAATAAACGGTCGCAACGCCGTGAAATAACAAAACAGCCAAAGAATATGGCCAAAACACATGATCTCGAAAACTGACAAGGAAACGTAACCTAACTTTCACCATTTCTTGTCACCACTGAAAACAAGCACAACAAATGAACCAATATCAATAAAAAAAAAAAAACGCATATTAACCACTACCATACCGCAAAACAAATAAATAACAACCAATGCAAAAAACAATGAATCTCGAAAATTCAAACCAGGCATTCCACCAGCCAAAACTTCGTACTTTTCCCAATTTACCGAACACAAAGACAACTAATACATAAAAAATAGCAAGAGGCAATACAAATAAACAACTGAAACGCCCTAAGAAAACAAATGACAGCCAAAACAACGACATATTAAAGATTGCCGTAAAAATGAGATCAGACAGCGTTGCCAATACTGAGGCGGAAGACACACAGCGTTGGCAACAGTCGATACCGCGTTATATAAAAGCCGATCTATCACTATACGAGGACTGCTTTCACCTGACGGGACTGGCCCACTCCCACTATTTGAATTTCAAGTTGTAGTTGCATGAAACTAAATGAGTCTCAGATATATTACAAAGGAAAATCGTGGTTCCTTGAAATTTACTTATTAGGAATGAGTCTCCTTGGTTACTTCTGCAAATTAAAAGCCTATCCCTTTTCGACTCAGATGGTGGCCAAGTATACTCAGACTGGGGGTTGATTTGACTAGTAACCAAGGAGACTCGTTTCTACCTCGAAACTAAGGTTCATTAAATTCCATGTAATAAGGACTTGTTTCCACACACATACGCACACACACACATTCCTTCATCTCCTCCGTCCTTCCATTCTTCCTTCATTTGAGTCAAGTAATTCACCTGTCTCCCTTCCTTCCTTCCTTTCCTTTCTATATTTCCTCACTCAACTTCCTTGCTTCTTCTTCCTCTTAATTTTCATTCCTTTTTTGCTTACTTCCTATCTTCCTTTCATTACTCCTTCTCTCTCTCTCTCGCTCAACATTCTTTTCTTTCTTTCTACTCTTCCTACGTTTCTATCTCTCTCCTCTCATCTCTTCTCTTCCCCTTTCTCCTTTTTCTCTCCCTCTCCTCTCCTCTCCTTCACACTCCACTTCCTCTCTTCAATCTTTCTTTTTCTCCCTCCTCCCAACCTCCCCTCCTTCCTTCCTCCTCTCCCTCCTTCCCCCACCCTCCCTCCTTAATCCTCCCCATATTCCTTGATATTTTCCTTACCAGTTACCTCCCTCCCTCCCTCTCTCTAATCGCTCTCTTTCTCCCTGTATTCCTCCACTCTTATTATCTCACTCATTCATTTTCAGTCACTTTACGCTCTCTCCCTTCCTGCAAACAGTATATAGGCTATATATATACACACACACATACACACGGGAGGCGCTGGGCAGGCAGGACGCACGTCACATCGCACCGCATTTGGCCAGCCTGGGCCTGGTCAACTGGCAATATCTAAATTAGTATCTTTAATTAGTACCTTTATATGAGTCAAGCTCTGTACCAAGTTAAACTAAATGGTGTCCTTATATAAAAGAGGAAGGTTTAAGTAAGAGTGTTGTTCAAATAACAAAATAAACAAAGTAGTGCAGGAATGAGCCCAGCAAGCATCAGCCGATTGTTTTGTCTGCACCAGGGAATGTAAGTAGAATCTGTGCTCTTAGTACCACATGATGTCCACCTGCTTTAGTAAAGTAATAAAGGTAGAAAGCAGGATGATGATTTCTATCAGGAACTGGTTGATATGATGAACAATAAGTTGTTAGGACGGGTAAACAGACTGGAGATGGCGATTCAGAAAGAAGTGGATGAAATTAAGAAGCAGTTGCACATGCAAAAGGAGGAAATAGAAAAATTAGTAAAGGTCAACAAGAAAGACACAGGGAGAGTATCATGGGAGAGTTCAAAAATGATACAGAGACAATTAGGTAAGTAAACAATCTGACAGATCTGAGAAGTGACATTGAGTGAAACGATGCAAAGCTACAAATTTGACGTGGAAAACAAGTATGCTGAAATGGTGAAAGTAAAGAAAGACTTAGAAACTACAGTTGAAGAAAAAAAGGAAGTGAAAAGAATAATTCAAAACAATCCCAAATTGGTCAAAGATTCAGCAGATATCAACAAATCTATAGTAATCAATGGTATACAGGAGGAAGAAATAAAAAATAAGATCTCGAGAGACAAGATGTCAAATGTAATGAGCATATTGAAGGAAGTATCAGAGGAAATCTGTAGTAAAGACATAGAGGAGCACAAAGGGCTAGGGAAATATGAGGGAAATAAGTCTATCTATCTATTGCCAGACGCCTCAATCCCGAACGGGGTGGCCACAAACAAATCGCCTCCATGTCACTCTGTCCCCTGCCATTTCACTACCACGCTCCCAACTCACACCCCCCTCTCTCATATACCTCTCCACTATTAAAAAAAAAAAAAAAAGGGATTCAAAAACGTATGGATAAAAAGATGCCTAACTCAAGAGGAACTGGAATTACTAAAAGAGAAGAAGGAGGAGGCAAAAACAAAGAACGAGGGAAGATCAGAGAACTTTTTTTTACAAAGCAATTGGATTGCAGGTTCGAAAGTGGTACATAAACAGGAGGGAATAAAAAGGAGGAAGACAGTAGATCCAAGTCAGGACAAGTATGTAAACAAGATGATTAAGTTGATGTACTCAAATGTAGGTGGAATGGTATCTAAATTATTAGAGATGAATGATTACATCAGAGAAAATGAACCACATATTACTTGCCTAACTGAAACAAAATTAACACCAATGATATCAAACGACATCCTAAACCTAGAGGAACACAATATATGGAGAGGGGATAGGAACTTTTAAAAAGAAGGAATTACGATATTAACAAAGAAAAATCTGAAAGTCAAAGAAACAGAACAAGCTACACCCTCGCAGGTAGAAGTGCTTCCAGTAGAGATTAATACATCTGAAGGGAAATTCTATCTATCTCTCTACTGCCAGATGCCATAATCCCGTAAGGGGTAGCCATTTGACTTTATTTGTTTTACAGGGAGGGGCACTAACCCTCCATCAACCCACTTGTTGACACGTAGAGAGCCCGTATGGTTTGGATATATGGTTACCACCCAGCAGGAGACTGTAGCACCAGTCGAGCAGGGCAGTACTCCCAAGGAGGATGGAAAGTTGATGACAGGGAGAGCTGGAGCTCCCGTTTCATCAGCCCTCAGAACTTGATCCTGACCATCCTCCTTTGCTGAACTTTTTCAGTGTCTCAGTTACACAGAGAGTAGACCAGCATGCTCTCCAATACAAGATTCTCTAACTGTCAACACCAAACTACATACACGCTACACACTACACTTCCTTTTCAAAATTTATCTTCGAAATGGCGCACAAAAATCATGCCTCGGAGTCCCCAGGGGGGGGGACCATAAATGCCCCCACCATCCGCCCCTCTCCCGGTGACGACTCAAAGAGCTGCCTGGAACCACTTTCTGACTCACTCCTTCTTCATTTCTGTAACATTCGCGGCCTTTCCTCTAACTTTCATGCTGTCGAGCACCACCTCTTCTCCTCTAAACCTCACCTTCTCTTTCTCACTGAGACTCAGCTGTCTGAGGCAACTGACAGCAAACCCTTTTCTGTATCCTCCTACTTTCTCTATTCTCGTTTCAAAGCCAAAGGTGGCTGTTGCGTATATGTACGCAACTATCTATCTTGCTCTCGTGTTCCTGAACTTGATTCTTCTGAATTCTCTACTCTCTGGCTTCGGCTTTCCTGTCATTCTCTGACTAAATATATCTGTGCTGTTTACTTATCTCCTAATTCTACTGACTATCAAAAATTCTTTGACTATCTTACTTCTACGATGGAACACATTCTATCCATTTCTCCTTTCTCTGAAATCTCCATTCTAGGAGATTTCAATGTTCACCACCACCTTTGGCTCTCCTCTCCTTTCACTGATCCACCTGGTGAACAAGCCTACATCTTTTCTATCCTTAATGACCTAGAGCAGCTTGTACAGCACCCTACCCGTATCCCTGACCGCCTTGGAGAGAGTTCCAACATACTTGACCTTTTCCTAACAACTAATCCTTCTGCTTACACTGTT
>JAGKTI010023587.1:0-14742 GCA_018397915.1 Birgus latro
AAAATTTTACACTACCTAAATATTAAGCTTACATAAGTGGACCAATCGATTTTGACGGTATTGTGAATTGAAAAGGGACTAAGTGGAAAAAGTGTAAAGGGCTTTCGGGCACTGGTTGATGTGACTCTCGATGCAATAGCCGGGCACTGACTCCATGACCCTGCATCGCTTGACGACACAACTTATCTGCAACGTCCACCCACACCCAGTTTTAACTTGAGAGTCTTAAGGCATTGACAATATTATCAGATATCTTACTTTAAATATAGTTAGAACGACAACTAATTATGATAACGTATAAGGGAGAAATACTGTGAATACTCGGACATTACCTGCAACGCCCATCCACACCGAGTTTTAACTTGAGAGTGGTGCCTAGCGGGCAGAAAGCTAGCGGCATCCCCTCGCACCCGCTACGTTTTCTCTACCCGGTAATGACTTCCAACAATTACGTTACAGCCTACATGTTATAACAACGCACATGAATTTGCAACAAGAAGCGTATGCATTACTCTACTATAAAAAATGACTTATGATGATTTAAATTTTGTGGCAATGACATAGGTCTAACAATTTTACATACGATGCCTGAAATCACGCTTTGATACAATTTCTCTTTGTTTTGCCCGCGGCGTTACGCAACAACTGAGGTCTATGCCAAATAAATTAATTTTTGCAGTTATCTATGACAATGATCAATAATCAGACTTTACTTAAGTTCTTAGACAACGTTATTTAGTAGAAAAATACAGCAAACACAAGCCCAAGTACAGAATTCTGAATTCTAGGTGTAAATATGACTCTTCGCTAATTTAAGTTCCAAATTAACTTTCTACGCCACTCCATCGAAAACAGATGCTCATTTGCCCGTCTCCTTGTCCATTTGCTTCCCTACTAAAATCAAGCCCAAAAAATGAATTACAAAGTCCACTACACATACTTTACACATCTTACCACGGTCCAGAATACACACTTATCACGTACATAACCTAACGTAAATTACATACATTATATACTTACACTATACTTATACTAACTTAGATTACTCTTATACTACTTATATTATATGCAAGAAAAATGGCATTACATTGGAACCCTTATGTGGATTAAGTAAGAAGCAGTGATACCTGGTACGTGTTGAAAACTTAATGTAAAATGGGATGGTCCGTATCGTGTAGCGGAGGTGTTAATGGACGGAAGTGTGTACGCGACAGAAAATGTGTTCACGGGGAAAAAGATACAAAGAGCCGCAGGACAAGTGAAACCCTATTATGGAGGGGAAGAGTGGCTCTTGGAACCCCTGAAAGGAGCTTTTGAACCGGACCCAGTGGACGCACAGTTACCGCCACGTGAAAGATGTCCTCCCCAGAGACTGATTGAAGAATGGTGAAGTGTTGTGAAACGGATTATTGCAGTATCAATTTACTTGATACTGCAATAATCCGTTGGATAGGGAAATGTGTGCAGGTCAGACTGTTTGACTATTGTCTGTGATAGTTCAAGAGTTCAAAGAGTTTAATCTCATATCTAGAGTTCATCGGACTTTGTGTCATGGGCGCGGACCAGTTCAGTGGGAATATTGTGTTACTTTAATTCGAAGGGAAACCGGTATCCTCTCAACTTACAGTCAGCATAGTCTAGGGTGTAACAGCGACCTCAGGACCTGACAGGTGCTCAGCAGTTACTAGGTGGAGAGCTGGAAACATAAGAAGGAATGAATGGAGCGTGAATGGGATAGTAGGTTGAATGCATGGGAAGCACCCCTGGGACGATCCTAGCAGCGAGAGTATGGGTCAGTCAAGGTGAGATGACCATGTTATCACCCAGGCAGTAGGCTGGCTGGGGCACATATTTCCACTGGTTTACAAGAGTTCATCGGTGACAGAGAAGCGACGTCCTGGGGTATGCAATTTTCCTTGTGGACCGAGAGGTGCCATTCATGGGAGGAAGAGTTAGTGGAATCACTATCTCATTCTGGAGTTAATAGAGAGTTTCACAGTAAAATTTGGTAAGTCCGTCCCGTCCGCACACACGTCTCTAAGAAATGTAGAGAAGTGAACTGATCGTTGACTTCCGATGTTAATTTTTTCCCCCCTGGAGGATGGACCCGTGTAATGCCGTAATTATGAGGGTAATTTAAGTATAAATTAAGTTAGTATAAGTATAGTATAAGTAGTCATAATTGTAATATAAGTTAGTATAAGTGTAGTATACGTTAGTATAAGTGTAAGTGTAACCTTGAACCCCTAACTATGTTTTATCTACAATATGTAGGGGGTAATCATCAAATTCCATATTCAGGCTTGATCCCTGTTAATATTCATAGTATAAGTGATACTCTGTTAACAGAGGAACTGTATAGAGCGATTATGTAAGGGAGTGTCTTTGTGCTTGATGCTTGGAGCACTCAAATTCCCACGGTGTGGATACAATCGTCAATTTTAGCGAGAGATTAATAATCGCGAAAATTTGTCTTCATACTTTGAATTCGAAATTTGTAAGTCAGAATTGGTGTTATCAACTTTTTGTACTACGTAGTAGTGAATTAAAGCTTAGTTAAATCCTAATTGCTGATAATAGACATTTGCAACCGCGAAATTTGCGTGTGTGTGTGAATATTTGCCCCAACTTGTGGGGACACGGGCAAACAAAGAGCCCGTCAGGGGGCGCACAAAAGCGCGCTGCGGAAATGTAAGAAAAGCGGGGCACCAGCAGGCAGACTGAATGACGAGGAAGGCAGCAAAGGCAGGGAAGAAGACGAGGGCAGGCGGTAGATGGTGTGGCCGGCTGCACAGGTCGAAGAGGAGGACAGGGCGGGACGGGCAACAGGATGGACGACGTGGCGCCGATCGAGGAGGCGCCGACAGCTGCAGATCGATGAACCCGCCCCGACGCTGCCCTCAACCCCCTTGCCCTGGATGGTGTAGGGCTAAGGACTCGCCCAGCTCCCCAGCAGCAGACGGAAAGCCATGAGGGATGGCCCAGTCACGGTCAACGGCGAGGAAAAAGCCCCGATCCGGGAGGAGGGAGAATAGTCGGTCTCGACCTCAGGTCGGGTGGATCTAGGCCACATCCTCAGGGTGGATAGACCAGACCAAAACCCCCTCGGCTGGTGGAGAGCTGCCGGAGAACTGGTCCCGCCGCGGGCTGGGTGGAGGTCCTCACACGGCGGGAGATGGGCTTGCGTTACACTCGCGTTTAGTCACGTAGGCCCGACAAATGGATATAATTAGTTTCAAACACTCGTTTGTTTAGGCTTCGGTGTAATAGTAAATCCCATATGCTTATTACAAAATTTTAAGCATCGTAAGTCAACCCATCCGTGTGGGTCGAGTGTGAACACTTTTTTTTTTTATATATATTCCTTGGTAATAGGTGTAAATTGAAATGCTGCAGAGAGATCAGTCGAAGTCGTAGTCAATTCCCAATGTTAGAACAAACCAAGCTTATATAAACCATATGAGTTGCCTGGGACCGGCATAACGCCATCTCCCTTCCCACTGATACAGGGCAGTAACTCTAAAATCCATATATTTCACCCCCCTTCCTTCCTTACTTGTGTAAAATAAATTCTCATATATATCAGTTGAAATACAGGAGTTAGGGGTTGAGGCCGCAGATGACACGACGGCCGATGCAGACGACACCAACACCCCCAACCCCCCCAGTACCACTGGGGATCCGCCGCTGACACTGAGCGGCTGGGAATAGAAACGGCGCACCTGTATCCCTTCCTGGCGCCCCTCTTACTCCCAGGTGATGCCTCGGAAAGGTAGCAGTCGCCGGCGCCTAGTCTCCAGCCGAAATTCCACTCGCCAGGTAAGGGGTGGAGTTCACAACTCCATGCAACGCCGTGGTATCGGCCACAGTCATACTGGGTATGGGGCAGAACCGGCCACAGTCCGTTCCCCAATTGCATCCCCGCTACAGGGCCGCAGCATGGACGCGTGTCGGCCGGGCAGGACAGGCTATAAGTCGTCCGTCTCCTGTAGTCGTTCCCCCCAGAGTGGCGCCGCAGTATTGGCCATAAGCCGTACTGGGTACGAGGCAGGATTGGCCACAGTCCGTCCCTCTGCTATTAGTGCTCTCAGCTCCTCGGTATGGGCCATTAGCCGTACCAGAGCTACAACCTCCTGCGCCCCTCCGACGTCAGCCATTAGTCACATCGTCAGCCATTAGTCACATCGGGCCAGAGGTAGGGCAGGCCATTAGTCGCACTGAAGCTGTTGTCCCCTGGGCCACCCAGACTTCGGCCATTAGTCACGTCAGGCCAGAGGCAGAGCAGGCCACTAGCCGCCTTGAAGCTGATGTCCCCTGTGCTACCACGACGTTGGCCGCTAGTCACGTCGGGCCGGGTGTAAAGCAGGCCACAGTCAGCTTCTCTCCTACAGGACCTGCAGCCAGAGAGGACCCCTCCCCCGAGCCGTGACAAGCCCTCACCCGAAGCCATGGTTCCCTGCAACTCTACCAGGGTGAACAGTGGCCAAAGCAGAGTCCCTGTAGACCCCGCAGCCAACGTCGGGCCCTGTCTGCTACTCCCCTGGCCCGAGGTTCCCGTGTGACGACTCTGTCGGCGCCGCCGCCCTCTAGCCATTGCCGCAGTCCAGCCACCCCGGGTTCCAGTGCCCTGGGTCTTCAGTTGCCCCGAACACCAGGGTGCGACTTACCTGTGGGCGAGGCCTCCCTGAGTCTCTCCCAGACTCGACGACAGCCCCGCCTTCTGGCTCTCTTCGGGCCAAGCCCCTAGTCCCACGACTATGTGTGGGGCCCTGTCCAGGGGTGCTCCACTCTGCCTTTCCTCCGGACGGAGGAATCAACCTAGGGCCCACCAGTGGCAACAAAGTGAGTGTGCTCTTTCAACCCAGATATTTGTGTGCATTAACTTATACCTTACGAGTGATCCCCTACAGTGTATTCTCGAGTTAAGTGACCAGGAACCCAGAATATAAGATTGGACGAGCCTGATAGCTAAACATGGTCTGACTTATATCCCGAGTAGAGTCCCGCGTCTTCCCCCAGTGAACGAAATGCCTTTGTGACCAGCAGAACATTAATACTGTGTCGGTTGTGCCATTCCCCTGTTATTGACACTCTCCCTCCCCAACCCACAGGCACGCGAGTGAAACACCTCAGTAACCAACAGAAGGAGTACATGTTATTTCCATCGTGCCTCCCCTTTGTACATTAAATCTCCACCCACCCTCGTGTTCAGGCACGTTAGTCAGGGTATGCCAGAATATCACAGTCCCCCCTGCCAGTGATCACTACGGGCAACTCTACCTGAGATAGACTTCCGGCCAACAGGCGTCTGTGACACAGGTGTTAACGTAACTCATATACATTGCCGTCCAGTGCTTTACGGGTTTGGGAAATTATAGTAGATTCATTCCTGTGTCTTAAATTATAAGTGTATTGTATGTGCCATAAGTGTTGGGTAAATAGTACCATACTTCTACCAGTCTGTATAGTGGCAGACTCCATTTGTGTTAAGTGTTAACTCATCCCCGAGCAACCCAGTTTGTAATATATTTGTTGATGTACTATTGTCCTTGGGAAGATATCTGGAATACATGTGTGTAATACTTACTGCCTTGTTTTTGTGTCCAGTCCTACTCTTTAGAGTTACCGACCCGGTCTAGAATAGGGACCCGCTGTAGCTTGCGTATTTGAGGGCGAGAAACCGACCCACAAATACGTAGCATAACATCAGTATTAATAATATTCCCCCCTGCTTCTTTTGAACTGACTAGATAACGCCGTCTCCCTTTTTCAGCGATGCAGATTGTGACTGTTCGTATTGTTATTAGAAAATAACGAGTGGATGAAGCCGACTAGATTGCGATCCCCTCATCTGTTGCCTGCTACACTGAAATTCCCCTCCCCCTCTTTTTTTTCCTGTTTCATGTAATTCGAATGCGGAATTGACTGGTCCATTAGAATATTCTATCCTTTCTGTGTGAAGTGTTTAGCTTGATAGAGTTTTGTATTCACATGTATTTGTTTCCCCTAAAAGCATTGATTATTCACCCACTTTAAAATACTGAGGCTATAGAGTATCAGTCTTTTGAATGTGGTATCTATTTATAAATAACCTTTGAGTTAACGTGTATATTCCAAACTTGGGAGAATATTTTGTGGAGGTAATATCTCGGTGAGTTTGCCTGACGAGTACGTTTGAGATCGTGAGATTGCTAGATACACATGAGATAGTATCATTTTCAATATTAGGTTAAGAGGTGAGATTACTATTCCCGGAAAGGATAAAGCTTAGTGTATCAGTGCCATTTAGGAGTGTTGGGTCAGTGGTGAAGATTATACTGTATATTAGTGTATGAAAATATAAAATTGAGTATATACCCAACTGTGAAGAACACTATACATATTAGTGTGATAATATCATTCCGAGAATTTATTCAGTTGTGGTGATTACACCCTTGAAATTATTGATCCTTGTTATATTTAGTCTGCCCTGTGATACTTTCAGCGCAAAGGAGAATATATCTTTCAGTTTCTAGTAATCATAGTCTGTAAAGTAATCTATGTTTAATTTGATCTAATTATATTGTTTCTTTTATTTGTATGTTTAGAATTAGTAAATATTAGGTTAAGTTTTCATTGAGTTTGACTTATTATTCCCTAAGGAGTTGTAATTGTAAGGTTGAGTGTCCTGTAAGGTGTGCTAATATCTTAAGCTGCCGTCACACTGGGACAAAAGTGGCTAACATGCGAGCCAGTTTTGCGAGTCACTAGCCAAACTGACTCACGGTGAGTGAGATTTCGCTTGCGAGGCAAAATGGATAACAATTTTCGCTCACAGCTTGTTGGTGGGACTGGAACTCAAATGAGCCAATGTTAATTTTGTAATCGGTGAGAAAATACTCTATTATTCACAGAAGGAAACTTAAACTAAATTTGTTAAGTAAATACAATTTAATTCTTGTGGGTTTTATTCATTTTCATTTTTTTTCTTGTAACCTGAAATAAATATTCGGACACTCGGGTGACCAGCTGCGGAGGCCGTCTGCTTTGTATCCAAACAACAAGTAGAAATCTGATTTCGATCTGGATCCACCAGCAAGAAAAACTCTAGTAGACTGCTTTGTGGCTCTGGAGTTGCTAAAGTACATGAAGTGGTTACAGACTCTGAGGAAAAGGGAGTGGGTACTCTGTGGTGGTTTGTTTACAAATGCCCATGGGGTGCCAAGGCAGAGGACACTGTTAGCCATTTCAGCTCGCAAGAACATACGAGTGTAACGGACACTCAACTCTGCTAGCCGTTTTGCCTCACAAAAGCTGCTCGCATGATAGCCACTTTTGGTCTAGTGTGATGCGCCTTTACTACTCACGCACTCTAGACAGTACACACTACCCTAGTTCTTATTCGCAAGGCCCCATAAGTCTTCATCCTTCTTTCTTGGTGGAATAATTTCCCAGCATATGCTGGGTGGTGGCAGCCTACTCTTTAAACTCTGATTCTTACGGTGAGTCTAAAATTTCTATCATTACACTGGTGACTGGAGCGGTGGGATTTGTTAGACAGGCTTCAATAAAATTTTCTCATCATTTCATAAGAGCTAAAATTCGGACCTTTATGCTAAATTCTCATCTTCACATAAAGGATCTAAAATCCTGCATGACACTGGTGGCTAAAGCGGTGGGATAAGATATTATTGTGAGAATAAGATATGATGGTGGAATAAGACCGTGCTGTCACGATGAATGAATCGAGATAGAATTTCTCAGTAGCAGTACATAGAGGCCCACTCGTTTTCACGACCTGTCAAAGTGTAATGGGGTGTATAAAAGCCCACGTTGCCCAGAGGCAAAGGGGGAAATCCTCTCTTTGGCTCAGTGGTAACGTGTGCGCGATTCAAGCGTGCGGGCCTGAGTTTGAATCTTGGCCAGAACAGTGATTAATTTATTCAGTTTCATTTCAGTTATTACATTGGTCAGCAGCGGTGTGGGATGTGAGGTAAGGACCATGAGGGTCATATGTTGTGTTGACAGCCTTACATCCCGGTGGTGGCCTCCAATGCTACGCTACCATGTGGGAGAGTGAAAATGACCAAATTAATCACTAGGGGGGAGAAAAGAGTGATGTGATGGGGTGTATAAAAGCCTGCATTGCCCAGAGGCAAAGGGGGGGATCCTCTCTTTGGCTCAGTGGTAACGTGCACGCAATTCAAGCGCGGGGACCTGAGTTCGAATCTCGGCCAGAACAGTGATTAATTTATTCAGTTTCATTTCAGTTATTACAAAAGCATCAAAATTCACCATGAGTTGGCGAGATAATGTAGAAATCCAGTTTAAGGAGGAGGAACTCTCCTAGACTGACCCAGTTTGCAAACGAACTGGACAGAGTTGAATCACAGCAGTTCCCCACGAATTCAGCCTATCCTCAGTCTCCCGATCGACCTCTAACAATGAAAGGAAAAAGGAACCTCATAGAGCCTCGTGATATTCCAACTCTGGAACTTTGCCAATTACAGGGCATCGATGCCGCAGCTCGCCTGAAAATGTTTTTTGAAGCGGTAGAACAGTGTGACCAGGATGATGTAATGCGCATACAGATCACGAAGAGTCGAGTAAACCCAGAACTTGCCATTTTCATTCATAACAACCAGACCAGAAATCAAGTAATCTCATGGTCAGCATTCAAGGTGTTCCTTCGAGCAGAGTTTGCAGTTGAAGTTAGTATTGACCAGGCTTGGCAAGAATTGGATTCGGCATGTTATGATTGGGTAGAATTACCCCAGGCCTTTACACACCGTTTCATCTGCCAACATGTGGGCATAGAACATAAATTCCCTGGTGAGAAATTCCCTAACCGTGACAGTACTATCAAACGGAAACTGTGGTATGGATTACCTCTTCCATCACGAGTAAAACTTGAGGGATTCCTAGATGATGAATATCCACTGAGGAAATTTACTAATAGAATTGAACATGAGCGCCAACTATTAGAAGTGAGTCAGTCCTCTCGCGTCAATGCGGTGCCTTCTGAGAGAAGTGCTAAGGAAAGGGAGGTAGAAAAACGGCTGTCGCTATCTACCTTGTCAAGTCAGAGTGATTACTCGAGTCCAGATGGACCGAGAGACGAAATGAAAGAATTTAAGCGCCGGATCCACGAACTCAAATCTAACCTAGCACAAGTGAATAAGGGACGGCCTAGTACCCCCAAAACATATAGTGATAAATGCTGTGCTCACTGTCTCACATCATCACATAACCTCCAAGATTGTTGGTGGAAACCTCCTCCTGGGCATTGTTTTGATTGTCGCAGACCCAGATGTCAGCGTGGAGAACGTGGGTGCTCTGGACGTAGTCACAAACTCCCTGCTCAAAATGACTCTCCAAAAGCATCTCATGAACCATTTCAACAATTATAACTAGCCGGCGGCCAAACATCCCCCACCATCAGTGTAATAATAAATGGGAAAATAATAGAAGCTATCGTGGACACCGGGAGTAGCTACACTTTAATTAAGGAGTCTGCAGTCAAACGGATTGGGGGAGAAATAAACACACATTGAAGCCCGCTCTTACAAGGAGTCACAGGCGCAGCTCTGAGAGTATTAGGAATGCTGCGAGCCGAAATAGCGGTTGGTGACGAGAAGACGCATAAATATTGGTTCCCAGTAGTGCCAAATTCTTATATCAGTACTGACATACTCCTGGGATGTGACATGTTGGGCCAAGCTCCGCTCATGTGGGATGGAGCAAAGAGAGTTATGATCTGGGGAGGCGCCCCTTATGTGGTGAATCATATCCACCACCAGAGAAACAAGGTGGGGAGAGTGAGAGTTGATCGAGTAGAACTTTCCATCCCAACACAACTCTTCTTGCAGATTAACCTCCTTACTACAGTGAAGATAGACCCTTATCAGTCTAAATTCATGCCCGTACCTGTAAGGGAAGACCCAGCTACTAATCTCGTCATCTACCCTCAACCCAGGGTTAGTCATAATAGTCATCCTTATTTGGTCCAACTCAGTGAGGCAAATACCATCTACTTCCCACTCATTAATGCAACCAAAAAGGTAAAAGTATTTCGTAAGGGCACAATTATCAGATCATACAAGAGAGTGGCCAATCCAGTCACTGACAAAATTAACGTTACTAAGATTCACAACAATCTTCTTCCAGAGAATGATCAAGTCAAACAAAACGGAACACGCGCTCAGAAACTGAAAGCTGTGATCGGAGAACAGAATTGGCAACACCTCACTAATGACCAGTGAGAAGATTTAGCCAAGTTGATCCTTGAGTATGACCCTTTCTTTATTCTCGATAAAGGTGAGTTAGGCCTCATCAGTGGTCCCCCAGCTCATATTACAGTCGCAGACCCTCAACCCAGTCGTAGGCCTATGTATCGCTATCCTGTACAAGCAAAGCAAATTATCACAGAGATGTTAAGGGACATGGAGGACAGAGAAATTATCGAAAGGTTCACAGCAGCTTGGTTGTCGCCTATCATCCTCGTAAACCAACCTGATGGTAGTAAACGAATGTGCCTCGATTATCACCACGTGAATTGACACCTCGCGGCGGACGTCTACCCACTCCCACGGTTAGACAAGTTAGTTTATAGCAAGCAGCCGGACATCAGTATTATGTCACGCTGGACATGCGAGAGACGTATTTCCAAATTTTGTTAGATGAGGAGAGTCGTGATCTCATTACCTTCAGTGATGGGGTAGCACTCTACTGATTTAGACGCCTTCCTTTCAGTCTCAACTGTTCCCCTGCAATTTTCTCATGACAAATGGTCACATTATTAGCGCCTCTTCTACAGAAGGGTTGGGTCAAGAATTATTTAGATGATTTAATCTTATGGTCCCCCGGTTTCCCTACTCTACTGGAGCGATTGAAACAACTTTTCGAGCTGCTCACTGTCAGCGGGGTGAAATTAAACCTCAGTAAATGCGAATTTGGATGTAAGGAAGTGACCTTCCTGGGTCACCAGATTTCGGCCGAGGGAAGTAAGCCGGATCCGAAAAATGTTAAGGCAATTACGAAGATGAAGCCACCCACCACTGTGAAGGAAGTGAGGCGATTTCTCGGTATGTGTGGTAGGAAACAAGTACCATCATTTGCACGGATTGCTACACCCCTTACCAATTTGACTAAATCACGAACGATATTTCACTGGACAGACGAATGTCAGAGGTCTTTCGAACATCTTAAGTCTTGCCTTACAAACGCCCCCGTTTTGTTTAGAGCTCGGGTAGAGCAGCCGTTCGTTTTTACTAAGGACGCCAGTAACACTCATGTTGGAGGAGTCCTTAGTCAAATCCAAGCCGACGGTACCAAGCCAATCGGGTACTTCAAAAAAAAAATTGACCCCTTGCGAGGCTTGATATTCAACAACAGACAAGGAGGCTCTAGCAGTAGTCCTCGCATGCTGGAACTTTCATCATTTCTTATGGGGTACCCGTTTTACTGTAGTCACTGATCACCAACCTCTAACAAGCATATTCAAACGCAAGACTAAATCACTTTGGATGAACTGAGGGATTCTGCAAATGAGGGAATATAACTACGACATTCAATACCTCAAAGGCAAGAATAATTTTGTCGCAGACCAGTTGTCACGCCCAGTTCGAGTGGTAGTCCGTTCACCTGAAGCCACATGGCTCGGGTTAGACCGAGAACAAACAAGAGACCGCCAGAGAGAAGAACCAGTATGGGGAGAACTAGCGCAGTATCTGGAAAGTGGTAGAATCCCTGCTAAAAGATTACCAAAAACTACTCTAGATCAACTTGCCTTGGTAGATGAGATATTACATTTTGTGTGCGAGAAGGCAGATGGTAGTCTTCATTATAGTCTTAGTTCCTTGTACCTTAGTTGTTCAGGCCCTACAACGCGCCCATGAATTAACAGGTCATTTAGGGCAAAAGAAAACTATTTAAAAAGCTGAAGAACTCTATTACTGGCAAAATCTCAAAGTCAATGTATGTGAATATGTAAAAAAAATTGTAACTTGTCAAAGGTTCAAACAGGACACTGGATTGCAGCAACAGTGGAAGGAATTACCCCCAGTGAATAAACCACTGGAGAGGATTGGAATAGATCTCACTGACATGGTTGCTGGAGTCCAGGGTTATCGCTATGTGCTTACAGTAGTGGACCACTATAGTCAATTCGTTAGGTTCTTCCCCCTTACAACAAAACAGACCACACACATCACAGACAAACTTGGGCAGTATGTGGCAGACTATGGCACACCCCGCATTATTGTCCTGGACAACGGAGGCGAGTTCATCAGCAGAGATTTTCAACGATTCTGCCAGCGAAACCAAATCACCCTGTACTACACGACCCCTTACCATCCCCAAGGGAATGGAATAACCAAGAGGATGCATAGGACCCTGAAGTCAATCCTCTCTACGTTATGTCAGGGCCATCCTCTACACGGGCCCCATTTGCTCCAGCCCTGTCAGATCGCCATGAATCAGGCAGTCCATACGTCTACGGGGCAGTAGCCATATTTCACCTTTTTCTCTCGCCATCCACCCAGACTGGTCGGTGCGCCATTACTCTCAGTCGATGGCGAGGAACACGAGATGATGGTTGCCCATACTCTTATTCGGGAAATGCACTGGAGGATGTCGAGACGGTATAGAGATGTGGTTAACCGAAGGCGAAAGAACCAAGTAGTTGGAGTTGGTGTAAGGGCGTAAAATTTAGGCTCTATAGAGAAATTGTCTAATGCGGAAATTTTGGCACTACTGAGAATTACAATTATCCCACCGAACTGCCAACCAGTGTTATAATAGAATTTTGCATTGCCCATATATGAAGTAAATCCCACCGGCGTAGTCACCCAGTGTAGTACCACCGCGAGTGCACCAATAGAATTTTGATACTAGATTTAAGTATTATACCAGAGTTTTCCGTTACTGCCAGAACATTAAGAAGGCCTCGTTAAATAATTAAAGTAATTTGGTATCGCTGCCACCACCCAGCACTTGCTGGGAAAAAAAAGGGGGAAAAAAAAAAGTATTGATATTAGCCCCGTATGATGATAAAAGGGACAAAAGAGTATAATATAAGAGAGCGTGGATCTTATAGATGAAACATGCCTTGCGGGCCACTCAGTCTTACGTATACTACCCCAGAGGATTTATTCCAAACACATTCTATTAAAGTATACTTATCTATATTGTTAACCTTAAATTACACAGAATGAATAAGTAACGAGCAAGGTTTAATTACTGGACCTTAATAAATCAATTGTCTCTGATACACCAGAATATTTGAGAGAATGGAAGCTCTATTCTACACAGGTCATATAAAAACACCTGGCTCACCTAACGCAATACGTGAAAATTCGCTCAACCCGACTGCGCCATAGAAAACTTCATCAACAGGGGAAACTCCCATAAACCACGGTCTCGTACGGACTCGTAGTGATACCCAGTTACAACGTGTTACACTGTTTACTTCAATTCTAAAGAAAACTTCCCTATTTCTCCTGGGTTACACCACATAACATATCTAGGAAAATATTCATAAACCAAGAATAATACAGATTGCAATCTCAGCACACACAGTGCACCACATGGCGAGGTATTACACCACTGCGCTTCTCACACTTATAACCAAAAATTTTACACTACCTAAATATTAAGCTTACATAAGTGGACCAATCGATTTTGACGGTATTGTGAATTGAAAAGGGACTAAGTGGAAAAAGTGTAAAGGGCTTTCGGGCACTGGTTGATGTGACTCTCGATGCAATAGCCGGGCACTGACTCCATGACCCTGCATCGCTTGACGACACAACTTATCTGCAACGTCCACCCACACCCAGTTTTAACTTGAGAGTCTTAAGGCATTGACAATATTATCAGATATCTTACTTTAAATATAGTTAGAACGACAACTAATTATGATAACGTATAAGGGAGAAATACTGTGAATACTCGGACATTACCTGCAACGCCCATCCACACCGAGTTTTAACTTGAGAGTGGTGCCTAGCGGGCAGAAAGCTAGCGGCATCCCCTCGCACCCGCTACGTTTTCTCTACCCGGTAATGACTTCCAACAATTACGTTACAGCCTACATGTTATAACAACGCACATGAATTTGCAACAAGAAGCGTATGCATTACTCTACTATAAAAAATGACTTATGATGATTTAAATTTTGTGGCAATGACATAGGTCTAACAATTTTACATACGATGCCTGAAATCACGCTTTGATACAATTTCTCTTTGTTTTGCCCGCGGCGTTACGCAACAACTGAGGTCTATGCCAAATAAATTAATTTTTGCAGTTATCTATGACAATGATCAATAATCAGACTTTACTTAAGTTCTTAGACAACGTTATTTAGTAGAAAAATACAGCAAACACAAGCCCAAGTACAGAATTCTGAATTCTAGGTGTAAATATGACTCTTCGCTAATTTAAGTTCCAAATTAACTTTCTACGCCACTCCATCGAAAACAGATGCTCATTTGCCCGTCTCCTTGTCCATTTGCTTCCCTACTAAAATCAAGCCCAAAAAATGAATTACAAAGTCCACTACACATACTTTACACATCTTACCACGGTCCAGAATACACACTTATCACGTACATAACCTAACGTAAATTACATACATTATATACTTACACTATACTTATACTAACTTAGATTACTCTTATACTACTTATATTATATGCAAGAAAAATGGCATTACATTGGAACCCTTATGTGGATTAAGTAAGAAGCAGTGATACCTGGTAC
>JAGKTI010023588.1:1785-14741 GCA_018397915.1 Birgus latro
GCCAGCAGCTGCAGAAAGACAGAGTAGGGGAATAGGTTAGAAACCATATATGTTCCAGTACTCAATAATACAGTCCAACCCATCCACTGTATCCAATCCAGTCCATCCCATCCTTACGATATTCAACCCAACCCAACCCCACATCCAACCCAACCCATCCCAACCCCACGACACACAACTCCACGATAGCCATCCCAACACAACCCCACGATACCCACCCCAACCCAACCAAACGACATCCAACCCATCCCAACCCCACGACACCCAACCCAACCCAACCCCACGACATCCAACCCAACCCAGTGCAACCCCACGACATCCAACCCAACCCAACCCAACCCAGCTCAACCCCACGACATTCAACCCAACCCAACCCAACCCCACGACTTCCAACCCATCCCAACCCCACGATATCCATCCCAACCCTTTACAACATCCAATTCTTCCTTCAGTATAAAGCCCTGTCAACCAACTCCACCTTATATAACCATCCCAACCCCACAATATCCAGACCAACCCCACATCAAATAGTTTACAGGTATAAAAAAAAATATAGGTAACTGATGTATGATAAAAGACTTCCAGATTTTATTAAACAAAAGTAGTTTTTATTTTGTGTTGGCTTCATCAGTAGAGTTGTCAGCGATCAGGCAGGCTCTGGTGGGTGGGTGGGTGGGTAGGTATGTGGGTTAGCAGATGGGTGGCAGGTTGTAAATGGGTGGCAGGTTGTAAATGGGTGGCAGGTGGTAAGTGGCAGGTGGTAAGTGGCAGGTGGTAGGCAGGAAACTGAAAATAATACATTTCAGTATATGGATTAAAGAAAAAAATATTTCCCAAAGCTTGAACTGGACAGACTGAATCCGTAAATATGATGACATTCAGTTAATGTATACAAGTACTAGGACTATACTGACAAAGGTACTGACTGACTAACTGGTAAAACTAACACTGATAGTAAGTGAAGACTTGGGATGTGGACTACCTGATTTAGTTAAATGTGTGGACTGACTGACCTTGGTTGTGGACTAACTGTGTGGAATGAGGGTGTGGACTGACCAACTCAACGACTGGACAGTGAGTCTGGATTAACTGAGCTGGACTGGAGTGGACTGTGAATGTGAATTGAACTGGACTGAATTGTTGGTGTGGGTTAACTGGACTGAACTGAAGTGAACTGTGGATGTACACTGACTGGCTGGAATGGACTGAGGGTGTGGGATGACTGGCAGGACTGGAATGAGGGTGTCGGCTGACTGGCTGGACAGCAACGGGGGTGTTGACTGACTGACAACTGGACTGGGGGTGTGCACTGACTGGACCGGGCTGGGGGTGTGCACTGACTGGACCGGGCTGGGGGTGTGGGCTAACTGGCTACACTAGAACGGGAGTGTGAACTGACTGGCTGGACTGGAATGGGATTGTGGACTGACTGGTTGGACTTGAAAGGGGGTGTGCACTGACTGGCTGGACTGTAATGGGGGTGTGGAATGGGGGTATGGACTGACTGGCTGGACTGGAATGGAGGTGTGCACTGACTGGTTGGACTGGACTGGGGGTGTGGACTGACTGGCTGGACTGGATGGGGGTGTGGACTGACTGACAACTGGACTGGGGGTGTGGACTGACTAACAACTGGACTGGGGGTGTGAACTGACTGACAACTGGACTGGGGGTGTGGACTGACTGACAATTAGACTGGGGATGTGCGCTGACTGGACGAGGTTGGGGGTGTGGGATGACTAGTTGGACTGGACTGGGGGTGTGGACTGACTGGCTGGACTGGACTGGGGGTGTGGAGTGACTGGACTGGGTAGGTGGTTAAGGACAGACTGGTTGGACTAGGAGCGTGGACAGATTGACTGGACAGGACTGGGGGTATGGAGTGACTAGACTAGACTGGAGGTGTGAATTGGCTGCCTGGCTGACTGGACTACATCGTAGTGGGGGTGTGGACTGACTGACTGGACTGGACTAGGTGTGGACACTGGGTGTGGGCTAGACTGTGACTGTGGGCTGGACTGTTGGTGTGGGCTGGACTGTGGGTGTGGGCTGGTCTGTGGGTGAGGACTGACTGGCTGGACTAGACTGAAGGTGTGGACTGGACTTGATTGTGGGTGTGGACTGTGGGTGTGGACTGTGGGTGTGGACTGCATGTCTGGACTCTAGGTGTAGACTGACTGGCTGGACTGGAGTGAATGTGTAAACTGGAGTGAACTGAGAGTGTGGACTGGACTGAACTGGACTGTGGCTGTGGACTGAGTGGATTAGACTGTGAACTGACTGAACTGAACTGCGGACTGAGTAGACTGGACTGTGGACTGAAGAAACCGGACTGTTGACTGAACAGACTGGACTATGGATTGAGTAGACTGGATTGAGTAGACTGGATTGTGGACTAAATGGATTGACTGAATATTGACAGATATTTGAAGGTCTAAAATGACTGATGTTGACTAACTGATGGTGACTGATGTTGCTAGGATGTGGACTGAGTGACAGGGTGAGGACTGAGTGACAGGATGTGGACTGAGTGATATGGTGTGGACTGAAGAGGCTAGGATTGAATGTCAGGGCTTGGACTGAGTGACAAGGTGTGTACTGAGTGACAGGGCGATGACTGAGTGTTAGGGTAAAGACTGTGTGACAGGGTAAAGACTGTGTGACAGGGTGAAGACTGTGTGACAGGGTGAACACTGGGTGACAGGGTGAACACTGGGTGACAGGGTAAGAACAGAGTGACAGAGTGAGGACAGAGTGAGGACAGAGTGAGGACGGAGTGACGGAGTGAGGACGGAGTGACGGAGTGAGGACGGAGTGACGGAGTGAGGACGGAGTGACGGAGTGAGGACGGAGTGACAGGGTAAAGACTGAGTGATAGGGTGAGGACTGAGTGACAGGGTAAAGACTAAGTGACAGGGTGAAGACTAAGTGACAGGGTGAAGACTGACAGGTGTTTACAAGGCTGTGGACTGACAGGATTTTACAAGGCTGTAGACTGAATCAGTAAGGGTATGTAGTGAAGGAGGCTGTGGAGTGAATCAGTAAGCGTTTGTTGTGACAGTGGGTGTGGTCTACATGAAATTCAGAAGCTGGGGACTGCCCATGGGTGTACAACGACTGACTAGTTGTGTGTGTGGATTCACTGACGTGTTTACTGACTGAACTGGCCTACTACCAATGACTGACTGACTGATGAGGACTAACATAGGGTGTGGACAGATAGGTCAGTGGGGCTGTGGACTGACTGGGGTCAGTGGGGCTGTGGACTGACTGGGGTCAGTAGGGCTGTGGACTGACTGAGGTCAGTAGGGCTGTGGACTGACTGAGGTCAGTAGGGCTGTGGACTGACTGGGGTCAGTAGGGCTGTGGACTGACTGGGGTCAGTGGGGCTGTGAAATGACTGGCTGGACTGGACCGGAGATGTGGACTGACTGGCTGGACTGGACTGGGAGTGTGGACTGACTGGCTGGACTGGAATGGGGGTGTAGACTGACTGGCTGGACTTGAATGGGGGTTTGGAACGACTGGCTGGACTGGAATGGGGGTGTGGACTGACTGGCTGTACTGGACTGGGGGTGTGGACTGATGGGCTGGACCAGACTGGGGGTGTGGACTGAATGGGTGGACTGGACTCGGAGTGTGGACTGGCTGGCTAAACTGGACTGGGGGTGTGGACTGACTGGCTGGAGGAGACTGGGGATGTGGACTGACTGGCTGGACTGGGATGGGGATGTGGACTGACTGGCTGGATTGGAATGGGGGTGTGGACTGACTTGCTGGACTGGACTGGGAGTGTGGACTGACTGACTACTGGACTTGTGGTGTGCACTGACTGGACCGGGTTGGGGGTGTGGGTTGTCTGGCTGGACTGGACTAGGGGCGTGGACTGACTGGGTGGACTGGACTGAGGGTGTGGACTGAGGGTGTGGACTGAGGGTGTGGACTGACTGGCTGGACTGGACTGGGGGAGTGAACTAAGTGGTTGGACTTGACTGGGGGTGTGAACTGACTGGCTGGGCTGGACAGGAGGTGTGGACTGACTGGCTGGACTGGACTAGGGGTGTGGACTGGCTGGCTGAACTGGACTGGGGATGTGGACTGACTGGACTGGGCTGGTGGTTACGAACAGACTGGTTGGACTGGGAGCGTGGAGAGCCTGACTGGAGCGGACTAGGTGTATGGAGTGACTAAACTATACAGAAAGTGTGAACTGACTGACTGGCTGACTGGACTACACCGTAGTGGGGGTGTCGACTGACTGACTGGACAGGACTGGGTGTGAACTGTGGGTGTGGACTGTGAATTTGGACAGTGGGTGTGGACTGTGGGTTTGGACTGAGGTGTGGGCTGGACTGTGGTTGTGGGCTGGACTGTGGGTGTGGGCTGGAAGGTGGGTGTGGGCTGGAAGGTGGGTGTGGGCTGGACTGTGGGTGTGGGCTGGACTGTGGGTGTGGGCTGGACTGTGGGTGTGGGCTGGACTGTGGGTGTGGGTTGGACTGTGGGTGTGGGATGAACTGTGGGTGTAGGCTGGACTGTGGGTGTGGGCTGGACTGTGGGTGTGGGCTGTACTGTGGGTGTGGGCTGTACTGTGGGTGTGGGCTGGTCTGTGGGTGTGGGCTGGTCTGTGGGTGTGGGCTGGTCTTTGGGTGTGGACTGACTGGCTTTACTGGACAAGGTGTGAACTGGACTGGACTGTGGGTGTGGACTGTGGGTGTGAACTGTGGGTGTGGACTATGTGAGGACTGTAGGTGTGGACTGAAGGTGTGGACTGACTGACTGGACTGGAATGATGGTGTGGACTCGACTGGACTGAGGGTGTGGACTGTACTGGACTGTGACAGAGGACTGAGTGGATTGGACTGTGATCTAACTGAACTGAACTGTGAACTGAGTAGACTGGACAGTGAACAGAATAAACCAGACTGTTGACTGAATAGACTGGACTATGGACTGAGTAGACTGGACTGTGGACTAAATGGATTGACTGACTATTGAAAGATGATTGAAAGTCTAAAATGACTGACGTTGACTAACTGATGGTGACTGATGTTGCTAGGATGTGGACTGAGTGACAGGGTGAGGACTGAGTGTCAGGGCTAGGACTGAGTGACAGGATGTGGACTGAGTGACAGGGTGTGGACTGACACGGCTGAGACTAAGCGTCAGGGCTAGGACTGAATGACGAGGTGTGGAATGAGTGACAGGGTGTGGACTGACAGGGTTTGTACTGAGTGACATGGTGTGAACTGAGTGACATGGTGTGAACTGAGTGACTGGGTGAAGACTGAGTGACAGGGTGAGGATTGAGTGACGGGGTGAGGACTACAGGGTGAGGACTAAGTGACAGGGTGAGGACTGAATGACAGGGTGACGACTGAGTGACAGGGTGACGACTGAGTGACAGGGTGACTACTGAGTGACAGGGAAACGACTGTGTGACAGGGAGACGACTGAGTGACAGGGAGACGACTGAGTGACAGGGAGACGACTGAATGACAGGGAGACGACTGAGTGACAGGGTAAGGACTGAGTGACAGGGTAAGGACTGAGTGACAGGGTAAGGACTGAGTGACAGGGTAAGGACTGAGTGACAGGGTAAGGACTGAGTGACAGGGTAAGGACTGAGTGACAGGGTAAGGACTGAGTGACAGGGCGAAGACTGACAGGTGTTTACAAGGGTGTGGACTGACAGGATTTTACAAGGTTGTAGACTGAATCAGTAAAGGTATGTAGTGATGGAGGCTGTGGAGTGAATCAGTAAGCGTTTGTGGTGACAATGGGTGTGGTCTACCTGAATTTTAGAAGGTGGGGACTGTTCATGGGTGTACGACTGACTGGTTGTGGGTGTGGACTCACTGACGTGTTTACTGATTGAACTGGCCTACTACCAATGACTGACTGATGAAGAGGACTAACATAGGGTGTAGACCAATGGGTCAGTGGGGCTATGGACTGATACTGGGGTCAGTGGGGCTGTGGATTGATACTGGGATCAGTGGGGCTGTGGACTGATACTGGGGTCAGTGGGGCTGTGGACTGATACTGGGGTCAGTGGGGCTGTGGACTGATACTGGGGTCAGTGGGGCTGTGGACTGATACTGGGGTCAGTGGAGCTGTGGACTGATACTGGGGTCAGTGGGGCTGTGGACTGATACTAGGGTCAGTGGAGTTGTGGACTGATACTGGGGTCAGTGGGGCTGTGGACTGACTGGGGTCAGTGGGGCTGTGGACTGACTGGGGTCAGTGGGGCTGTGGACTGACTGGGGTCAGTGAGGGTGTGGACTGACTAGGGTAAGTGAGGCTGTGGACTGACTGGCTGGACTGGACTGGGGAATGGACTGAGTGGCTGGACCAGACTATGGGTGTGGACTGACTGGATGAACTGGAATAGGGGTGTGGACTGACTGGCTGGACTGGAATGGGGGTGTGGACTGACTGGCTGGACTGAACTGGGGGTGTGAGGTGACTGCCTGGACTGGACTGGGGGTGTGGACTGACTGTCTGGACCAGACTGGGGATACAGACTGACTGGCTGGACTGGACTGGAGGTGTGGACTGACTGGCTAAACTGGACTGGGGGTGTGGGCTAACTGGCTGGACCAGACTGGGGGTGTGAACTGATGGCTGGACCAGACTGGGGGTGTGAACTTATGGCTGGACTGGACTGGGGGTGTGAACTGATGGCTGGACTGGACTGGGGGTGTGAACTGATGGCTGGACTGGACTGGGGGTGTGGACTGGCTGGCTGAACTGGACTTGGGGTGTGGACTGACTGGACATGGCTTGTTGTTATGGACAGACTGGTTGGACTGGGAGCGTGGACAGACTGACTGGACAGGACTAGGGGTATGGAATGACTAGACAGGAGTTGTGAACTGACTGACTGGCTGACTGAACTACAACGTAGTGGGGGTGTGGACTAACTGACTAGACTGGTCTCGGTGTGGACTGTGGGTGTGGACTGGGTGTGGGCTGGCCTGTGGGTTAGACTGCGGGTGTGGGCTGGACTGCGGGTGTGGGCTGGACTGTGGGTGTGGGCTGGACTATGGGTGTGGGCTGGACTATGGGTGTGGGCTGGACTATGGGTGTGGGCTGGACTATGGGTGTGGGCTGGACTATGGGTGTGGGCTGGACTGTGGGTGTGGGCTGGACTGTGGGTGTGGGCTGGACTGTGGATGTGGACTGTTGGTGTGGACTGACTGGCTGGACTTGAGTGAAGGTGTGGACTGGACTGGAGTGAAGGTGTGGACTGGGCTGGACTGAGGGTGTGGACTGGACTGGACTATGTGTGTTGACTGGACTGGACCAAGCTGCGAACATACTGGCTAGCTGGACTGTGGGTGTGGACTGGACTGGACTGTGGCAATGGACTCAGTGGATTGGACTGTGGCAGTGGACTGAGTGGATTGGACTGTGGCAGTGGACTGAGTGGATTGAAATGTGGCAGTGGACTGAGTGGATTGAACTGTGGCAGTGGACTGAGTGGATTTGACTGTGAACTGACTGAACTGAACTGTAGACTGAATAGCTTGGACTTTGGACTGAATAGAATGGACTAAGGACAGAGGCAACTGGACTGTGGACTAAATGGATTAACTGACTATTGACGGATGATTGAAAGCCTTAAATGACTAATATTGACTAACTGATAGTGACTGATGTTGCTAGGATGTGAGCTGAGTGACAGGGTGAGGACCGAGTGACAGGGTGAGGACCGAGTGACAGGGTGAGGACTGAGTGACAGGGTGAGGACTGAGTGTCAGGGCTAGGACTGAGTGTCAGGGAGTGGACTGAGTGACAGGGTATGGACTGAGTGACAGGGTGAGGACCGAGTGACAGGGTGTGGACTGAGTGACAGGGTGTGGACTGAGTGACAGGGTGTGGACTGAGTGACAGTGTGAACTGAGTGACAGGGTATTGACTGACAAGGCAAGGACTGAGTGTCAGGGCTAGGACTGAGTGACAGGGTGACGACTGAGTAACAGGGTGTGGATTGACAGGGTGTGGACTGAATGACATGGTGAAGACTGAGTGACAGGCTGAAGACTGAGTGACAGGCTGAAGACTGACGTGTTTACAAGGCTGTGGAGTGACAGGATTACACAAGGCTGTGGACTGAATAGTGATGGAGGCTGTGGAGTGAATCAGTAAGCGTTTGTGGTGACAGTGGGTGTGAACTACATGAACATTAGAAGGTGGAGACTGCCCGTGGGTGTACGGTGTACAACGACTGACTGGTTGTGGGTGCGGCTCATTGACGTATTTACTGATTGAACTGGCCTACTACTAATGACTGACTGATGATGAGGACTAACATAGGGTGTGGACAGATGGGTCAGTGGGGCTGTGGACTGACTGGGGTCAGTGAAGCTGTGGATTGACTTGGGTCCGTGAGGGTGTGGACTGACTGAGGTCAGTGGGGCTGTGGACTGACTGGGTCAATAGGGCTGTGGGCTGACTGGTGTCAGTGGGTCTGTGGACTGACTGGGTCAATAGGGCTGTGGACTGACTGGGTCAATAGGGCTGTGGACTGACTGGGGTCAGTGGGGCTGTGGACTGACTTGGGTCCGTGAGGCTGTGGGCTGACTGGGGTCAGTGGGGCTGTAGACTGACTGGTGTCAGCATGTCTGTGGACTGACTAGGTCAGTAGGGCTGTGGACTGATTGGGTCAGTAGAGCTGTGGACTGACTGGGTCAGTGGGGCTGTGGACTGACTGGGTCAGTGAGGCTGTGGACTGACTGGATCAGTAGGGCTGTGGACTGACTGAGTCAATAGGGCTGTGGGCTGACTGGGTCGGTGGGGCTGTGGACTGACTGGGTCAGTAGGGCTGTGGACTGACTGGGTCAATTGGGCTGGGGACTGATTAAATCTGTAGACTGACAGACTGTATGGGTTTGGAGTACTGGAGGATGTGGGGTGAATCATGAAGGGCTTGTAGTGATGGATGTCAGCTAAATCAGTAAGGGTGGAGTGATAAAGAGTGTGGACTGATTAAACTGACTGTGATCGACTAGACTGTAGACTGACTAACCGTCCCGATTGCTGATCAGTGAGTCAATTGGTTAAAGGTACTGAGAGGCAGAATCAGTGACTGTGGAGTGACTGGGCCTGTGAGTGCCAGACTGACTGGGGGTGTAACAAAGAGGGAAGATGGTTAAGTATTCAGTACGGGGTGTGATATGAATTAATAAAGGGCAATGATGCGGTAGGACTTACCTAACCAACTAACATGAGAGGTAAACTATTTGAGTTATTAAAAAAGCACAAAGGTGTACGCAACTCCTTAGTGATATACACTTATTTGTGAAACAACTTTAATTTATGTGATCAGCCTGCATTCCGCAATATAGTGTAGTCAGCAATGATACAGGAAGGCTTGCCATTCTTTCGTTACGTTTCAGGAAGTAAATAAAATGGTAATGTCTACACCTTAGAGCTCTTTTAAAATAATACAACCCTATGACAAAAGTAAAGACTATGGACTGACCAAGGCCTAGATATTAACTGAAGGCAGAGCGTTTAGAGCTATAATGAGTCGTGAACTAAAACCACAATATCCTGATTAACGAGTGATTGGTGTAAAATAAAAAATACTGTGAGGCTGAAAGTCCTCGTACATTACCGGATAATAGAGGAGGATATTGCAGGGTAGGCAGCTCATCCTCGGAGCGGTAAATTCAAGACAGAGTATCGGTGGCATCGAAGACTATGTTGAGGTAGCACGAACCGGATGATTTCACTCCTGCAAATGTCATACAAAAGTAGTACTTAGTGTATTCGTTATTTCGGACTGTGGGTTTGTTGAAAATATACACACATTTTATCATGTTTACATTATTTTAGCTTTCACTTTCTGTACTAGATATTTCTCCCTTTTTGTCTCATTATATATTACGGTGTTTTGCAAAAGTACGAGTACTTACCTAATCTTCCCTTCAGATGAGGCTCTTTGTTGAGGTCTCTCCCCCTGTCGCTGTCAGCATCATCTCCCACGGTCACGGTCAGCATCGTCTCTCCAACGGTCAGCATCACCAGTGTCCCTCTACCATCGGCTTCTCATCAGCATCCCAGCCTTCACTCCACCTGCCAAGTAGGTATTTTATTTATTTCTACAGTTCATTCGTCAACTTGGGAGATTTTCGTTCTTTTGCGGCCATATTACGTAGCTCATAAGTAGACTACGACTGTACTACGGAATCACATATCCATAGCACTTTTTCATAACAGACATGTGGTTCTGTTAATTATGCAACAACTCAGCTATCAGGAAGGGGATTCAATTTTGATCCAAACTAAAATTAATGTATCGTTTCCATTAAAGAAGCATATGAGATACAGCCATTGTGGCAGATTGATCCCATCATTTTAATAAATTACTGACTTCAAATTCAAGAAAGTATAAATTTCGTTTAAATGCAACAGTGGAAATTTGATTCAAGAAATCTTCCTAAATAACTGCAAATTTAACGACAAAGAAAAACGCTGAAATGGCTCTATATACGGAGAACTTCTCGTCGTATAATAACTGTACTGATATGTTTTAATTCGTATATAATAATATAATTTCGAAGCCTATGCATACAAGCTAATTTATTAACGTATCCAACAGAGTAATCATATATTAAACAGTATGATCATATTCCACATCTATCAGATTTCATACGACTAAACTGTACCTGGCGTGATGAAATGCACACTTTACTCTGGCATCCCAGTATAACTCTTATCATATCTCGACTTGCTTCTTGTGTCATAGGCATAATTTCTTGAATTCCTTACTCATCTTTCCCTCTGGCTTCCTCTCGTCGTACCCTCTATGCTGTTTTGGCCACCTCAGTAAGTGAATGTACAGTACACTTCTGCTCACACGTCATTCCCTGTAATATCGGTGTCGGTGAACAGACAGATCTCGAGTCCGATAAGCTATTTCAGAGTTACTTAATATGCTGCAAAAACTTTTTATCCACAATTATTTATTATCTATTATTGGACATGGAATGTGAGTCAATATCTTGTTGGTCTATTTCATTAACACCTCTTCCTTATTACAGTAAAGATACCTTAATGTTATTGCTGCAGATTATTTAATGACACCAGTGTCATTTATGCTGTTGGTGTATCTATATTGCACAAAAGTAATAAAGTGACAAGTAAATCGCTTAGGAAGAGGCACTAAGTCCATTTTGCCAACAAGATTACCTGTCAACAAAACTGTTTCATCATTACAACTCTCAGCAATACCACAGGTTCCAAAGGCCCCAACGACGGCCGCACAAGCCCAAACAGGCCTCGTCGATGCTCCCACACGCCCCCGACAGGTTCCGACGACACTTCCACCACCAGTGCATCTGCCACCAGCGTCTCAGGTCTGTACTCCGTCAGAGATCCTCAACATCCGCCTGAAAGATGAACGAATTATTTGTGACAGACAGCTAAGTTATTTATATATTCATTGCTGTTTATTTTCACTGCCGTGCAGATATTTAACTGACCAAGACATGTAATTAGATTCGGATATCTTAACACTAAACTAAATCTTACCAATTGCAGCTTCCACAGTTCCCGACGGACACTTCATTTCCTGCTCTCATTTAATCCTGGCGACATGAACAGCTATGTCTCGGCAACTCCTCACCCCCTGGAACATGAACGTAGTCTCAGCAACAGTTCTCTTAAGGTGTTTGTGTGCACATGGATGTTTTAGTTACACATGCAGATGCTTTAAGAGTTTTAGGTCAGCAAGAATAAGCAGATTTATCATACAGCAAATTTATCTTACCATTGCAGCATCCGAACCTTCCGCCGGCCACAAAGCTCGCACCCACTCCGACAGCTCCCGCCTCTTCCCAAACGTGGTAGGTACGCCGTCTGCATCCCTGCGGAACATGAATACTGCCGCATCATTTCCTCTAAGATACAGCATATAAGCAGCTATCTGATGGGAATGTTTTTTATAATGTTACGCAATTCCCTTTCAAAGGTTAAATGTAAGAAATAGATTATGTGATCTTTAGGTTACGCATGTGCAGACAGAACTTTTGACAGCACGTTTCATCTCCATAGAAGTAAATTATGTATTTTTATTTGGTCGTATTTTTTCACTAAAGTGTTTGGCAGCTGTGCCAAGTTGAAGGAAAAAGCTAGCAATCTTATGAACAAACTTTAACACAAGACTGAAAACTTATTTCTTACCATTTCAGGTGCTGTCAACGCATTTGCGGCAGTCCCACACCAGCACAGCAGCTCCACGCCGACGCCGCAGTCCCACGCCAACGCCGCAGTCCCACGCCAACGCCGCAGTCCCACGCCAACGCCGCAGTCCCACGCCAACGCCGCAGTCCCACGCCGACGCCGCAGTCCCACGCCGACGCCGCAGTCCCACGTCGACGCCTCAGTCCCACGCCGACGCCGCAGTCCCTCGCCGACCAAGCAAGCCCAACGCCGACCCAGCAAGCCCCACTCCGACCCAGCAAGCCCCACGCCGACCCAACGACCGCCACGCCGACCCAGCAAGCCCCACTCCGACACAACACCCCCGCGCCGACGCTGCAGGTCCCGCCTCTCGTCAGTCTGTAAGATTAACATAGTCACAGCAATTGTTCTCATTTATAATTCTCTATCAGTTGTCTTAATTCAGTAGATTTAAGTGATAGTATAGCGACGTTCTCATGAGATTATATTTCTTTAATGCCTCTTCCTTCACGATTTGTTTAGCATCTACATAGTGCCTAAAGTGGAAGAGTAACATTTAGCATCTACAAGTAACATGGTGCCATAGGTTTCTTTCACCTGCCTTGACCACTCACACCTTTACTAGTATGTGTAATGAATAGTATTAGCTGTTTTTCATTACCTATGTCGAGGCTACATGAAATTCGATGGACTTACGCAAAAAGGTGGGAATGAGTAACCTTGATTACTAGTCATATTCTCCTGTCTGATTATTAATTTGCTAT
>JAGKTI010023589.1:0-14741 GCA_018397915.1 Birgus latro
AGCCATCTTCATAAATCAAGACTTATCTAAGATCAATGAATGGGGAAAAATAACCTTGTCTCATTTAAAGCTAGTAAAACCATATTTAGAATTTACTAATAGACAGATATTGCCAGATTCGTATATTACCTTCAGTGCTACTAATATTCCCCATCTCCAAAAATATAGAAATTCTCGGCGTTTCACTAAACGTTACCCACAACTGGACCTCTTATGTCAGATCACTTGCTAAATCCGCATCATAGAAGCTTGGGTTATTGTAAGTCCGTAACTTCTTCAGTGACGAGCAGCTAGCTCTAGTTTATAAGAGTCGTGCGCTCTCAGCTTGAGTATTGCTCACCCTTCTGGAATGGATGTGGAGAGATTGCCCTATAACAACTAGACAAAATTCATAACAAAGCTGTTGAAATTATTAATAACTCTGCTATTATAAATAAACTACCTCCCCTACAACTAAGAATTGATGTTGCCTCCCTTGCATTATTTTACAGATACTTTTATGGCAAATGCTCAGATGAGGTTGCGTCCATTGTGCCACCTCTCCATGGCTTCCCTTGTGCTACACGGGCATGTGGTAGCGCTCATGACCGGAATGTCACACAGCCATATTGCAGAACTTTTGCCTATCAGAATTCTTTTATTCCCCGAAATGCATCTCTCTGGAACTCGCTTCCCTGGAGTTGTTTCCGCCCAAACTTCACCCTACAGCTGTTCAAGTTGAACTGTTACAAATATTTTATGAACTGAGGATGCCAGTAATCTGGTGTATGGATTATAATTTTTAATAATTTGTTTTTCCTTCCTCTGTTGTTATTCATATAAAAATGGTTCATTCAAAAAATTGCAACAATGTCTTGTTACCAAACAATTAAAAAAAAAAAAGTAGCTAAATATGTCAACAAGTAGCTGAAGAGCAGAAAATGTAGCTGGGTGACATTCTGAAATCACCAGACCTAACAAAAAATTTACCAAGTTGACAACACTGTAGTGGTGCGTCACGAGATAAAATGGAGTGTCTTGCATTCTCTGAAATCCAAACCAGACTCAGATGGCTTTAAATTGAGGCACGAAATCTTTATCAACACATGTATGAGAGCCAGATCTTAGTCCCAGCGATCGCTACCTGTACATGTACGAGCGTCGGTGTGTTGAAGTTAAGTATAAATATATGCTTTCTTTTACCATCAATGTATTTTTCAGGAAATAGACTTTGAGCAGACACTGCTCCAGGTCACAGCCCCCCGCACAGAGGTGGTTGACTTTACTTCCCCAGTGACAATATGGTACACCCGCGTCATCATCCGTATTGGATCATCTGAGGTGGATCCTTGGGGCTACTTGCTGCCCTTCAGACCGCTGGTCTGGGGTGGTATCTTGGTGGGGCTGGTCGGGGTGATCGGGTCTCTAATGCTGATGACTTCTCTTAGTTTACCTGAAGGTGTGAAACGATCCAGGTGCCTTACAAATGCTTCCAGCTGTCTTCGTGTCCTGTTGCGTCAAGGTGAGAATTCATATTAGCGTGGTATTAAATCGTTAAGTGAGATTGCTTCAAAGCCCTATGATGTGATATGATCTTGTTTCAGAACAGCTCTCATCAACCATGGAACCTGTTGATCTGTATGCCATCCTCCATGTGCAATATAATTGTGCAGATGTGATCCACATGCACACACTCAGCTGCAATGCTCATCATATGAGAGGGTTCTGTCACTACACACTTTCTGTGGGCCAGCCATATGCATGCAAAGAGACGCAACAGTACCTACCACATGACCCACTCATGGTCAGGTGTCCCCCATTAATATGCAAGCATCCTTTGTGTCCATTGCTAACCAGAACAAAGAAGCCAGCCACAATAATCATGCTCCATCTAAACTGGATGCACAAGGACTGACTGTACGAAAACATCTGACACTGTCTGTAAGGTTGTGCTGTACTTTCAGAAGGTGCTGCTGCCACTCATGCGGCTGTCACAAGGCTATTCTGATTGTACCAAAGAAGGGGAATAAATCAGAACCCTCACAACTGGTAGGACAGACTTCAGCTCCCCTCCTTTCCTCCAGCCGACCACATACCCCTAGCCTTATCCTACCTACTGTGCTTCACGTTCACCCTCTGTCCACTCAGCTCGTATTTTTTTTTATGTGTCCAACTCTGGGCATAAGCTTCACAGCCTGCTATCAAGGCCCAGCAGTCCTCCTACATACAATATACCTCTACATGTCACCACTTCGGCGCTAACACGCACCGTCCATATTGAATACATGCTAGGGCTGTCTCATACAGGACTGGTGTATTGGTATTAGCGGGGGTATTTTTATGACATGTCGGCGGGTCTTCTGGTAAATCAGTAAAGCCTGATTTAATGAAATTCAAATCCTTAAACTGTTCCCTGCCCCAGCGTGGATTTGAACCTGGGTCCGTCGGGACTGCAGCCCACCTCTCTACCGATCGAGCCACCGCCTCCCCCCCTTACTCTAAAACGTCCTCTGACTCAGAGTCTTTGCTAATCCTTTGCTACCAAGAGGTTCAAAAAATATGAAAAAAATTGTCTGGTAACAGTAAGACGTTAACGAAGTGATTTAGTTAATAAAGTTTATGCAACTCACTATTGCAGACTTTCTATACCCATTTACCAGACGCATGTAGTTGTCTGAACAGTAAGAAAGCAATACCTTCTCACGGCCAGGTATTACTTGTCTTTACTTGGCGTGGGCGGTTGCCGGAGGTGATTGTAACGCACAGGAGTTCTTGCCCAGGCCCTCTCATCCTCGCCCACATTCATGGAGCCCTGTCTAGAGGTAACAGTGATGCAAAACACCCGTCCGCGTCCCCCCTCTCCAAACTAAAACTGTGTTGTACTGTAAGGAATAATCTAGATCGCGTCTGTTAACTGAATCACTCAGCTGGTATTAGCCATAAAATATTTCACCATATGAACAGGACCACAAGATGTAAGATATTTATTTTCAGATTTGATATTCATTCGAAATTGGTGGTGGAGAGAAACAGGAGATGGAGAAGGTACAGCTGTTGGCTCTGTTTGTGCTGATTAATTGAGCATTAGTCAGATGTAGCTAGTCTGCAGGATGGTAGTGGTTTGAGTGTGTAATGTTGGCCATGTTTGTGTTGATCCTAACCTAACCAAACTTTATCCAGATATGGTCAAGTCTACGGGTTGGTGGTGGTGGGAACGTGTGGTTTTGGGAGTGTGGATACTGGCCATGTTGGTGTTGTTCCTAAGCTATGCCAGCAACCTTATGTCCCTCCTGGCCATCAGATACATCCCCATGCCCATACAGTCACTGGACGATATTGTTGCCAGTCCAGTCACTGCTTTCCTTCAAGCGGGCTCGTCCATCCTCGAGGCATTTGCTGTAAGTATTTTATGCCACTGGGATACGTGCAGATAATAATAATAATAATAATAATAAATAATAATAATAATAATAATAATAATAATAATAATAATAATAATTTAGGTAAACCAGAGAATTTGAAGACTTGGATGTGGGAGGTGGATTTTTATCTTCGTACCTATCATGTACAACCATGAGTGTAGTAAGTGAATAAAGGCCTTGCTGATCTGACACAGCCTTAACAAGTTTGTATTCAAGAGCTTCTCTAGGCTGAATAAAATCATCAGATGGCTGCAGTAATAAATAAAAAAGGAAATTCATCGTAGTTCACCTGCCAATCAGATCACATATTATCCTTGCCTAGACAGCAGAGAACGGACCAATGAGAGACGTGGCAGACTTGCAACACAAGGGACGCCTGAAGCTTGTCTTGGGCCGGGACTTTATGATGAAACTAGACTCCCACGTCAGACGAGGTGACCATGTCTTGTTCGCCATGGGCTTGACATCACGCATGTTGATGGCTCAGGACTTTTCTGTCAAAGGTAGTTTACTCCTGGCTCCTATGATCCACTTAATTAAAACTGAATGCTATTGAGTTGAATTAAACACAGCGTTCTACTTTAGGGCGGGTTTAACCTGTCACATCCCCGGCCGATTTCCCACCTCCAATACCCCCCAGTCCCGAGCAATTTCGGAAAAATATGTTTTTGGCTCAAACCTCCGCTTTTGGTGAGAAACCTAAAAAATTCATAGAGAAATCGGCCTCCTGAGCTTATAAATGTTGCTACAGGTGATAGTCAGCCTTAGCTTTTCGTTCTTTCTCAGGGTACCTGGCTTCAAAGAAAATGAACTATGGAAGGGTTAACTAATTCAAGCCGCTTTAAATTACATATTTATTTATTTATCTGGTACGAATATATGTGTAGTACAAGACTATATTGGTTTTCACACAATAATATAGGCAATATAAGCATTGTTCAGTCACCAAACACATCCACATATGGCACCTTCCTTACGACATTACCACATAATCACTTCTGTTTGTTTCTTCCTCTAGCTTCTTACTTCTTATTTCTTTGTCCTCCACCTCAGGAATAACTTTCACCATGAATTTCGTCATTGGAGGGACCGTGGCGCGACATGTCTTTACTGGCCAGGTCACTGGTAACAGGTGAATTGTCGAGTGTGGAGGGGAGGGGGGGGGTCAGGTGGGGCCAGGCAGTATCCCTACTTGACAGCAGATAGAGGAAGGTCTCTCACATAAGCCTACCAAAAATCACCCGTGAAACTTAAAAAATGTGCAAACGACTGACCTTGCAATTGCATAATGTACGGGTACATCGATGGGTGTCACTGACAAAACGTTGTAACGTACCCGTACATCGATGGGACGCCTCGGGTTAATAGCGGCTGGATTATCTTTATCAGGCTCTTATAATTCATTTTCAGGTGTATGCAGTCGTCTAGTGTCACCTGCAGTGTAATGTTAAAGACTTGACCACGGGAGTGAAAGGGTTAATGGTACTTGTATTACATACTTTTGAGGGTAGCTAACGTTAGGCTGTCTTCACCTTTTCCAAACGTTCTTCACACCCTGTTTAAATATGAAAAGTATTCTTGATGACGATGATGATGTTGATTATGATTAGATGAGTGATTTATTATTGATGATGATGATGATGATGATAGTGTAAAAAGCATGCCAAAATGGGTCAGGACTTTACATGTATTTATTATTGGTAGGTGGTTGTGATTTACTCATTGTGCTGCATACTTCACATTTATCATTCTGTCTCTGTGTCTGCCCTCCTCTCTTCCAATTTCTCCTTTTCCTTCCTATCACTTTTTGTAACTCTCCTTAATATTGTGCCCTTCAACAACTCTGCGGAACCAGTCTCTTATTTAATTCTGCTTTTCTATTTACTTTTTGGTTAATTATAGCTACCACGTTCCTCTTTTTATATATACTGTACACGCTTTCAACCCTATTATGGTCGAAGTAAATACATCCCTTTAACTAACTTTGCCTAAAATTATCGTCTCTTCATCCAGATTACTGATTTGTAACAAGAGATTAACACGAGAATATGATGCAAGTCATCAGGAAGTTCTATAGATTTTAGAGATCTATACGTGTCTCATTTTCCAATAAGCTGTGTGAAAAAAGCTGCAACAGGGAAAAAAAAATCTGGGCCAAATTAATGTAACATGAGTATAGTTGTCTGCTCCAGAAAACTGCTAACGATTTCATTCATAGTGAGTCATTGGAACCTGGGCCGCGATATTGGACACATTTACGATCGATTCTCTGTCGTAACATTAATTTCTTCTCGCAAGAAGGACTAGATACACGGGAAGACTCTGAATGTTCCTTTCCGTGACCTTCCTGCAGAAACAATCACAACCCACGGTATTTTTCTTCTAATAACTAAGATATGCTCTTATGTAGAATTTATTTCAGACTTGGATTGGTATTCTCGTCGGTTAAGGAAGCTCTTTAAGACCTCATGTGCAGTATGGTGACATTGGAAGGATTTATGTAACACAGAAGAGGAGAGTAAGGTGTACCAAAAATAAATATTATAAGAAAAGGTGTTTGGCAGCTTCCGTAGCAGACGGGAATACGGGACTTGGGTCTTCCAAACATTCTGCACAGTTCCTTCCTTGTCCTTCTTTCGGGAACAAATCTAAATTACGGCAGGGAGACGATCGTAAGTTTGAGTATACACTCCCTGAATATCAATGTTGTACCCATTAATCTTCACATTGCTGGGGCAAGTCTAGTAAAATCTCCCACCTAATTCCTAATGGCTTTCTTCAGTGCAGAGTGAATTTTTGGAGCCTGAGAGTGTTAAGAAAATACTGATAGTCAATTCGTGAGAGAAATCTCTGAAGAATATTATCTATCCAACATGAAATCCTTAGTGATAAGGTCAAATTTTCTAGGCACAAGTAGACACATGAACAAATTTATTGCAATATTAATTAATATAATTCATTCACTAAAGTTTAATCCACCTTTCAATACACGAGGCAAGTGCTACTTCTACTTGGCCAAAGAAGAGTTCCTGCCTATGGTGATGGCCATAGCAGGACCCAAGGGGAGTCCTTTGATCCCTTCCCTCAGTCGCAGGTGAGAATTGTGTCTCCATAAGTACTAACTTTATTAGGCCTACGTCTTGCTGAAGATTCTTCATTGTATCTTTGTCTTCTTTCATAAACCTACCAAACAAGGTTAATATTAGAATGGAATATGTAAGAAAAAAAGAAACTTTGTGATAAAACTCAGCTACTATGGAAAGCTGGTATAAGGAAAATTAGTCAATATTCTTCATACAAATAAATATGAATCCTACTCTTTTAGGTTTCTACTGTTGGTTTATGAATACAGGTTATTTACAAATATATATCAGCTCACAATGGTGATTGGTATACTTGCTCATCATTTAACCCATCACGTCCCGACCGATTTCCCACCTCCAATACCCCCCAGTTCCGAGCAATTTCGTTTTTTTTTTTTTTTGGCTCAAACCTTCGCTTTTGGTGATAAACATTGAGAATTCACAGAGAAACCACCCTCCTGAGGCTATAAATGGTGCAACAAGTGATAAGTCAGCCTTACATTTTCCTCTCAGGGTACCTGGCTAAAGAAATCGAACTATGGAAGGGTTAACTAATTCAAGCCACTTTAAATAACATTTATTTATTTATTTGGTACGAATTTATGTGTAGTACAAGACTATATTGGTTTTCACACATTTATATAGGTAATAGAAGCATTGTTCAGTCACCAAACACATCCACATATGGCACTTTCCTTTACGACATTACCACCTAATCATTTCGGTTTGTTTCTTGCTCTAGCTTCTTTATTTCTTTGTTCTCCACCTCAGAATGAACTTTCACTGTGAATTTCGTCTTTGGAGAGACCATGGGGCAACATGTCTTTACTGGCCAGGTCATGGCTAACAGGTGAATTGCCGAGTGTGGGGGGGTAGGGGGGGCTCAGATGGGGCTAGGCAGTATCCCCACTTGACAGCAGATAGAGGAAGGTCTCCCACATATGCCTACCAAAAATCACCCATGAAACTTGAAAATTGTGCAAATTATGACCCTTGCAATTGCGTGATGTACCCGTACGTCGATGGATCTAGCTGTGACAAAACGTTGCGACGTATCCATATGTTGACGGGACGCCTTGGGTTAAGATTAGTTTTTTCAGCCCACTTGGCCGTATCTTGTACATTTGATAAAACAATATGGCTAGTAAGGATTAATAAAATTTATGTCTAAGCCACTAGGGAGAAGATAGGGGAGAACGTAAATTTACATCTCAACCAGCAGTGAGTTTACATTACTTTGAGTTTATATTGTTCATCACCTGCTTTTATATTACGAACATTTTCCAGATTAAATTAAGACAGATTATGCAGCTGTGCCTTAATATTAATACACATTATTTTATGACTGGAAAACTTCCAGTCATGAAGATCAAACTCACATACCTGATTAGTCTGGTTAGTCCCTCCATCAGTGGCTACAAAATCACAGAGTTACCAGACTGCCACGCACCCTGATTATTGCTGTAGCCACAGGATCATAGGACATGAACGCAGTGGACTGCAGGATGAAGATGTCCTTTCCTCCATCACATCATACTTCTTTTAGGGGACTAGGGAGTGAGCTGAGGGATGATTGTTGGTGTCATCACCTGAAGGCATCCGCCTCATTCACTAGACACACGTGTAAAGAAAAATAGAAGTCGAAAGTGAAAGCCGTGTCTATTCCTTCCTTCATCCATTGCCTCACCGGTTACATCCCTTCACTATGATGATGTCTTTATTCTTACTCTCTAGGTACCACCAGATCATTTCCTTCATTTGGTAGAAGCTTTAAATGTGAGGGTGCGGCACATTCTGTATTAACACCTTCACAACGTAGTCTTCCAACAATTAGATAAAATGGCCTTGAGGGAACAAGAAACATTTAGTCAAATCCGACTGTCCAATAAAAGTCTACGAAACTTAATTTTTCCCGTTACGTTTTTCAGGATTATGCAGATTGTTGAAGCAGGCCTTTTTGATTACTGGACCAAGCTGCTCATACCAAACTTCACCTCCTGTCTCAACCCACCCGCCAAAGTGGCAGTTAGGTCTTCAATTGGCATCAGCCACATATGGGTAAATATTTAGATCCAGTGTCATCTGTGGTGGTTATGAAGTGCAGAGTAGGAATCCAGATCTATACAATGTTTGCCATAAAGACTGACTCAGGAATAACACCTTAGGAATCTGGGTGGTGGAACAATAAATAGAGATGGATTCCTATTCTGTTGCTGAATTTTCCTAGACATTCGTATATAGGTAATATGTATATGTATGTTTTAAAATACAAGCATCATGACACAATAGGTATATAAATGGAAGTGTCTACTGTATTATTATTATTATTATTATTATTATTATTATTATTATTATTATTATTATTATTATTATTATTAATATCATCCATCCATTCATCAGCCAAACCTACGTTGCCCCATGATGAGCGTAGGAGCCCGGGGCTAGGCAAGTGGGCACTGACATTTAAGATGAGAGCGACCAGCCACCCCTGGGATATAAACCTACACAGGTGTAATCCGATTGGAGCACCTTCATTACCCACTAAACCACCAGGGACGCACCGTAATTTGGTTATATGGTTACCACCCAGCGTAGTAAATTGTTTCCTAGCGTACAGGAAACTATTTGGCTAGCCATTCAGTGTTGAGTCACCCATAGGCAGAAGGAAGAGGAAAGAGTGAAGGAAAGAAAGACAGAAGAGAGAGTGTAAAGTCATCCATAGGCAGAAGGAAAAGGAAAGAATGAAGGAAAGAAAGACAGAAGAGAAAGGGAAAAAGTGAGGGAAGGGCAGACACTACATCGAGTGAGTGGATGGTGAGTGCCCCCACCTATCACACATTATTATTATTATTATTATTATTATTATTATTATTATTATTATTATTTTCTGCTTTTCGTACTTCTGTGTCTTGTCTGCCTCTGCGTCTTCTTCTCCAGCTTTGGCTTTTCAGTTGATATCTAATCACCATCATTATCCAGCTTAATTTTCGTTGGCTATCAAAGTGCAGGCTGCCATACCATATCTGTTCCTTAACAAAACCAGCCAAGCTACAAACCCAGACTGAGAACCAAGGCACTTGCAAGGAGAATGGATCTGTCATCACAGGGGAAGAGTTGACTTGCTTCTGGAGGAGGCAAGAATATTGCAAGTGAGGGACAAAAATTTAAGTCCAAAGAACAATGAAGCATTTGCAGTTCAGCAGTTTAAGAAGATGAGAAAGTGAAAAGTGTCCCAGGATACCAGTTCATTTTCAGCCAAGACACAAAGGTGATACCCCAACTGAATGACTAAACACTGCAGAGACAAAGGAAACGCACCGAAGATTGGAAACCTACATGTGCTGGAGCCAAGTTAGACAGGATTACGCACCACCGAACCCAGCCATCTTTGAGACAGTAAATGGAGAAATGGATTGGTATGAATTACTACACACACAAGGAGGAACTGCACCATAAGGCTTCAGTACAAAAGGGTGGAGACTCGGAAGCAACAGCAACTACTTTGAGGACTTTGCATAGCATCTTTGTAACGCCATAGCTGACCTTGCACAGTTGTCTGCAACTTCAGCTTATGACTGCATTGATGCACTCAAGGCTTCCAGACTTGTTCCCCTCAACAAAAAATAATAGAATGAGACCATTTGGGATTGGCAAAGTGCTTGGAAAAATACCTGGAAAATATATTATTGGCACTATAAAGATAATGTAAATAGAGCCACTAACAACAAATAAATTTGTGCTGGTCAAAATGCAGATGGGTAAGCAGCATTGCACGTAATAAGCAAAATTTTCGAAAGTGATGAAAATTGTGAAGCTACGACTATACTTATTGTAAATGAGGCGGTAGCTCGATCGGTAGAGAGTTGGCTTGCGGTCCCGTGGGACCCAGGTTCGAATCCTCGTTGGTGCAGGGAACAGTTTAAGGATTTGAATTTCATTAAATCAGGCTTTACTGATCTACCAGAAGACCCGCCGACATGTCGTAAAAATGACCCCGCTAATACCAATACACCAGTCCTGTATGAGACAGCCCTAGCATGTATTCAATATGGACGGTGGGTGTTAAGCGCCGAAGTGGTGACATGTAGATTGTAGGAGGACTACTGGGCCTTGATAGCAGGCTGTGAAGCCTATGCCCAGAGTCGGACACATAAAAAAAAAAAATGACTCTAATGACTTCAGCTCTATCAGCAGAGGCGAAGCTTCATAACATCAAGACTAAATGCTTTTCCTTTGCCCCGTAAGTGAAGAATACATGCAATCAGCCATCAAATCTGTACATAAACTGCTATGATGCTGAGGAAGGTGAGTTATTCATTCTGTGGGGGGACCAGCTTCCTGCAGTCCAGTTGCTATGGCCATGTATGCTCCGAACATGTGGGTACTACGGAACAGGGTCAGATATTAAGACACAAACACGAAATGGGAAATATATGTGGATCATCTCATTAGGATTGGAAAGATCGAAAATATCATGAACTTGTTAAGAAGAATAGAAACACAAGGTTTAAAAAGAGGGTACCCCCAAATGAAAAAATACATAGTAGCCAGGGAGCCAGCCCCTCAAATTTTGGAAGAAGCGGCCCTGAAAGATAAACTTTTATATCTTATATTTTTGTAATCTGTAACATTCCAGGAGCACGGGAAAGTAGGATACTAATAAAAATCACATTTGAAAACCCATAATATGAATTTCAGTTTAAGAGTGACTCTTTGTGTCAAAAGTGTTCAAGTAAGAAACACTTTATCTGCAACACAGTAGTGCCATAACCTCACAGTATTAATCTTGCAGCTTGAATGCACTAAATACCCCTTCATTAAACCCACTGCAACATGGTAGTTCTGTAAAACAAACATATTTTCAAATTTTATTGAAAAAATACGTACGGAAATATGAGATTTAATGAACAAATTATACATGTTTCTGACTGGTGTGTCTAACATAACTACCAGGTACATTGTGTCACTTCTTTCATCAAAATATGTCAAACTAGTGATGTTCTTTGAACAGGGAAATACTTTAGTAGTTATATCTATGGTTACACAGGCTCATAAAGTGAATCAACTGACTATTGTCTCAGACCTAGAACTTTGCTAACTGTAGCCCATAACTTGAAATGACTTCTTCATAGTGGGTGAGTTTCTTTGTGATTATCGTAACTAAAAACATAACTGAATATGAAAAATATAATGACATTATCTCTACTAAGACACTCAAAAAATGAATCATCATATGACTATTGTCACAGACACAGAACTTTGTTATATGTATAATTTGAACTGACTTTACCAGACGGGTGAGTTTCTTACGTCTTTGTTATGGGATTCTAAATACATAACTGAATATGAAAAAAAAGTTAATAACATCATCTCAAATCAACGAATCTTCATCTTTAGATGATTCTTGGGCCTCAGTGTGTAAACATTTATCAGCTTTACAAAGGCATGTACAGTACATCCTGTATAGCAGGGTACATGTGCTTTTGCACAAAGGCAGTATTAAGTAAGCACTTTGATATTTTGCACTTGCAAGAAGCTGGTTTTGTTGATGTTGGTTTTGCTGGTTTGGACATCATTATGGGATGAAGTATGCCGCTGACAACTCTTCTGCCATACTTGGTAGCAGGTGGCAGAGGCAATTTGCACATGTGGGCTCGCTTGTAAACAATAAGTTGGTATAGTGCACGAAATAAATGCTGATGAAAAGCATCTTCAGTAGGAGGTAAGTTTTGCAGATCTGTTCTGCTTGATGCAAAAACATGTTCCCTCAATACATTTAGGTCTTCAAATGTCTCGGCAACATAAAGACTCTCCACAAAAGCTCTTGCCTCTTTAACAGTGCCGTCTGTTAGATCCAGTTCAACACCACTTTCACCGTAACATGATATCTCTGAAAACTGTCCTGCTTTCTGTAAAGCTATCTTGGCTGCATTTCATTTTCCTTGACAGTAAATGTAGCTCACGCTGTCACCTCCAGAAATCACGTGAGCGAATATCAGTGCACATGCAAGGGTCTGTTTTTCTGTTTGGTATTTATGTGACAACAACTGTACAAGTTCATGCACTGATAAACACTTATCCAGCTTCTGGATCCACATTTCTGTCACAGACTGTAAATGACAGTAGTGGTACATGGACAGGACAACACTGTTTGTGTCCGTTGCTTGGACTACAACACGTGACTGTTCATGAAGTCTACTTCGTGTTCTTCACTTTGCTGGAAAATGAACCACCAATGACAAGGGAGATACATTTTGGTACTGGGTTTCTTTTTTTGGCACAGATCATCTGTGATATGAAATCCAGCAGACTAGCCGTGTTCCTAGAACTTTTCACAAAGGCTTTCCAGTTGGGAATGCTAACATTTTCTGCTGGTAAAAATTGTGGTGTACTGGTGTTTCCACGAAGAATTTTTTCATCAGCCTTAAGAATTTTTCACTTTAGGAATCATAACTATCGCCAACAAAATGGACTTCGTTGACTCCTTTTGGCTTCATTTCCATTATCTTTGCTGCATATCGTTCAACTAAATTAACAAGGGTTTTAGTACCAAGGGTTTGGAACCTCTATATAAATGCCATGGCATCAATAATATAAACAGCTGGTAACTCAGATGCAAGTAACATGTCTGATTGGGTGACTCCATCACTTTCAGCCACGAGGTGTGCACTAAAATCGCACTTATTGCCTTTGGTCACGGGAAAGCCACTTGGAAGCTTGCGATCAGGTAAAAGTAATTTTTTGGCATAAAGTGTGTTGTAATTCACATATCCTTTTTCAACGTTATCTGCCGTATCTACAGCCCAATCCGCGTTAGTGGACCAAATTTGGGCTTAATCTGATCATTCAAAGTTAAGTTTTTAGCAAATTTGTAATTTGGGGGGAAAATCAAGATTTTCTCATTAAACACTTAAAAAAAATAGTTTCGCAACGCGATTTTGAAAAGTATCTTTGATACACCTTAGATATCCTCCTTAAGAGCTAAGGCACTGCAAAAAGTTTATCCATCGGGTTCAACAAAACCCCTTTTTTGCACAATAGCCTCGAGTGGCACCCTGACTATAGCCTAACAGTAACGCCGCAACATTATCAATTTGCATGTAATGTCATAGAGTGAATTAAGCAACAATAACAAAAGAGGACTAGGCACATACATCCAGTACTCAGAAATGGAGAATTTAAGGAAATAAATGGTAACAAGGAAAACAAAAGGATAAAGAAAATTTGGAAATTAGCTGCATAAGCAAAAACCGAGCCTGACACTGTATACACAGCGTTCACATACTGAGTCAAACATCTTTGGGCACACTAGTTGAGAACCGTGTCCAGAAGGTGGTCTCTGCTACAGGCTCTAGCAGAGGCCATTAAAGAATCATAATCGCAGACCTCAAAGGAGGGATACCATGGCCCTGCTGAAGCTCTGAGTGGTTCTAATACTTCGATCCGGAGTTACACCGCACATGTCTCTTTGAACCTCATTGGGGTGCTGGCCACCTCAACACCGTACGTAAGGTCAGAGCTCTGGCTACTGCCATAATAAGGAGGAATGGGCATCATCAACCTAGTAAAACTTACCTGATAGGAACACTAATAAACATATGAGGAACACAAATACAACAAACTTACCGAGACCTTGTAGAAGAAAATTGTAGTCAGGCCAAAAGGAGTGCTATAAATGAACTGCAGTTGAGTACTGTCGCAAAAAACATCATGCCTGAAAGAGAAGACTCAGGAGGAGGAGCTGGGCAGAGAGTTGCAACATTTGGCAGAAGAACAATGTAAAAAAAGTGAAGGCTGCACAAGAGAAAGGACTCTCAAGCTGGTTGATTTCTTTACTCAAGACAAAACGTTTTTGACCAAAACAGTAAGAATTTGTAAATGGCTGTGCTTGAGATAAGAATAGTCACTAAACACTCTATCGGGAAAGTGCATTTTTTGAGCACTATTTAAATTGACCATATCTTGAACTTCAAAAATGTACGGGCTCCCGTTGATTAGGCACAATGATGTCAGAGACCTTGAAGCAAAAAAAAAAAAAAATGCAGGAAGTTTGCCATAAAGTCACTGGTGAAACATCATTCTACTGTGTGGCAACGAAAATTAACCAATATGCAACGCCAGTAGCATCCAGTGATGCATGAGCTGACATCAGCGTCAATGGTTATTGGCCATGAGGTGAAAGAGACTTTGTCAATGTCACGATCATTAAACCGACAGTAGTTTGTCAGAATCGGGGTCTACGTGAAAAACACATATA
>JAGKTI010023590.1:0-14741 GCA_018397915.1 Birgus latro
TGGACACGGACGTCTCCCCACCCAAGACTAATGTCACAGCTGACGACCCCGCTGCTGCTGCTGCTGCTACCTCACCTCTTGACTCGGCCTCGGCACTCCCCTCACATCTCACTGCCACATCCACACAGCCTAGCAACCGACCTCAATGATGATAACGGCTTCACCCTTGTCCAGAGAAAGTGCCGTTCCACTACCAAGGCCACCCCCCGCCCCCCGCCCCCTCCCCCAGCACGACTGTCGGTCACACCTCACCGACCTCACATCCCCAACCCCACACCCACTACCACCCACACATGACTCCTGTCACTACCCAATGCCCTCACAAATACCCAGCATTTGTTATCACCCCCAATGAACACTTCTCCACCACCTTTGACATCAGCAAAGCTATCGCAGCTGCACACCCCGGCATTAACTTCAGAATGGTCCAACTCAACGACCAAAACACAGCCATCGTTCCTCTCGACGATGTCGCCCATGAGACCTTTCTCTCCCTTGATATTGTAGCCGCCAAGCGAATTAATATCGAAAAAAAGGGACCCCAACCTCACCCTGCACAAATTTGTAATGACCAAATATCCACTGTCCTTTCCCCTAGAGGCGTCCTTGACCACGCCCTGGTCGAATCTGCACAACGCTGCAGCGTCAAGGAGCAACCGACCCGCCAGGTTCTCATCACGGTGCGAGGATCAGTTTCCCCCATCCTCAACTTGGGTCAGTGGGGCACATACCAGCTACGCCCTTTCATCCCAGAGCCCCTACGCTCCTTCAAGTGCCAGAGATACGGCCACCACCAGACACGGTGTTCACCACCAGACACGGCGTTCTCGCAACCCGGTTTGTGCTATGTGTAGCGGCAGACACGCCACCGAGACCTGCCTTAACAAAATTCAAGACAAGCAACCAGACACTGCACGTTGCCCGAACTGTGGCGGAAAGCACCATGCCGGGAACAAGGCCTGCCCAGTCAGGAAAGAACGTGTACAGTGGGGAATGGAGAGGGAGGTGCACTGGGTGCAAGAAAGACTTGGAACAAACCCAGGCCCCACAGACTCCTTCACATGGGGACAGCCCACCACCACCCTTCGACTCCCGCTTCCTCCCCTCCCTGCCCCGCTGCACACCGAATTCCCTCCTCTACCAGCTCCCACCATTACGCCCCGTGACTCAATCGGTACAGAGGTGGCCTGCGGTCCCACGGACCCAGGTTCGAATCCTCGCTGGGGCAGGGAACAGTTTAAGGATTTGAAATTCAGCAAAACAGGCTTTACTGATCTACCAGAAGACCCGCCGACATGTCGTAAAAATACCCCCGCTAATACCAATACACCAGTCCTGTATGAGACAGCCCTAGCATGTATTCAATATGGACGGTGGGTGTTAGCGCCGAAGTGGTGACATGGTATGTAGGAGGACTGCTGGGCCATGACAGCAGGCTGTAAAGCCTATGCCCAGAGTCGGACACATAAAAAAAAAAAAAAAAAAGATAACCATGACCTCCAACGCAGCCCCCAACCCCCGAGCAAAGCCACCCAAGCTCCCACACACGCCACCAGCACAGCCCTCCCAGCAGCCTCTACACACCCCATGCTTACATCACGCCAGTACCCAGACCACCACAGACACAGCACACAGCCACTCAGACCTCCCAGCCAGTCACTTCTCCAACAGGCCACATCATAGTCAAGAAAGAGGACATTCTGATCCTGGCTCGGGAGCTGAGTGCAGCATTCGTAAATGTCTTATCCACCATGACCAACCTCCCTCTCAATCCAGCCGGACTTCTTCTTATGGCAGAACAGACGGTCGAGGAATGGTGGAGAAACCCCTCCCCAGACACAACCACCACTGAGAAACAGACCCACACTGCACTACCACCACCATCGTCAATGGCTCAGTTCAAACAACCAGCCAACACTCAGAATGCCACACATCAGCCAAGCCACCACAGCCAACAAACCACACGCCACCGCAAGCAAAGTGCACCTCGAGACCCCAGAAGCCGCTCCAAGTCCATCGACAGGCCCAACAAACATCACCGTACGTCTGCAACCTCCACCCCTCATCAGCTCCGCACCCAGTCTGGGGAAAGGGGAAGACCACACTTCAGATCTCCCCTACCCCCACCCGCTCCCCCACCTGAGAAGAGTCAAGGGTAACCACCCACACCCCTTCCAACCCACAGACCACCCATCCCCCAACCTCACTCCGCATACTGCAGTGGAACATCCTTGGCGCCTCTGCGAAGCACTCCTTGCTGGAGGAGGCCGCGCATTGCGATCACATTGACGTCTTCCTTCTGCAGGAGACTCTGCTCAGCGAACGCCGCCCACTGCGAATGCCGGGTTTCACCTCTTTTCTTCTTCCCTGTGCCGAAAGAGGCCCCCGGGGCAGCGCCATTCTTGTGCGGAACCACATCCCCACTGAAGCCATCAGACCCCTCCCAAACTGCGGATCCCGTGCAGAAGTCCAAGGAGTCGACATCAAAATGACAAACGGCAGCTTCAAGATCTTTAACATGTACCACTCCCCCACTGCCAACCTTTCCTTGGACGAACTATTTTCACTTTCCGCAAGTGAGCAGGTGTTCATCGGGGGTGATATAAAAGCACATCACACCCGTCTCGGATCACGCAGCCCCACCAATCCCACAGGCCGCCACCTAGCCATACTCATGGAGGAAACATCCTCTATAACCCTCCTCAATGACCCACAAGTACCAACACACCTGCAGGGGGGCAGATTAGACCTCTCCCTCATATCATCCAACCACACACATCTGACCAAATGGGAGATCCACCCCACCCTCAGTTCAGATCACCATGCCATCATTTGCACCATCGCAATAGCCCCACTTCCCCAACCCCCTGGACCCCCCTCACGGTGGAACACTAAACTTGCCGACTGGCCCCTTTTCACAACCACTCTTGACCGATACTGCAGCCCCATCTCCTCCCCAGACTTGGAAGATCATACTGCCCAGGTCACAGCCGCTTTTGAAGTGGCAGCAAAAAGCGCCATCCCCACAACTGCCCCCCCAAGCCGACGCCACAAAGATCAATGGTTCTATTGCCCTCAAGTCAAAGAACTGAACCACCAGCTGAACAGGGCAAAAAAGATATACAGAGCTAATCCCACCCCAGATGCACTTCGCTGCCTCCAAGCAGTCATCCGACACTCGATAGCCGAAAAAAACATCATTATGGAGGAGAAATGGCTGGAGTGGTGTCGGTCTCTTGGGGCTCACTCCAACCTTGACTCCATCTGGAGAAAGCTCAAAACCATCTCTGGCCTCCCTCGAACCTGCCCCCCCTCCCACCCAGACCCCTTGGGAGAGGCTGAAAACATGGCGGAGGCGTTTGCCCACCCAACTCCCAGAAGGCACATGGCTCTGACAAGAGGCACTTCACCACCACAGGATGGGAACAATCCATTCCAGCAAAAGCACCCCAGCTGAGTCTGACAGACCCTTCACACCCCATGAGCTTACACAGGCTTTTAAATCAAGTTCTGACACAGCCCCAGGCCCACATGGCATCACATACAGCATGCTTTCACATGCAGGCCCAGCAGCAAGGGATGCATTCCTAGACCTCCTCAACCACTCCTGGACACTGGGTCGTGTACCCTCGCAGTGGAAGCATGCTGTCATTCACCCCATCCCAAAGTCGAACGACCCCAAAAGCCACAGACCCATCTCCCTCCTCAGCTGCCTCGGAAACACTGCTGAGAGAATGGTCCTACATCGCCTCACCTGGTGCTTGCCCCCTCCTCATAGCCATATCTTTGCCCACACCAGGGGCACAGGAGCTGCAGAGTGTCTCAGCTCGTTTCTGTCTGAGCTCTGTGGGGGCAAAGGATTAGCCGTCTTTATCGACCTCGAGAAGGCCTTTGAGCTCGCATGCCCAGAGGCCATCCTTGCGACCCTGGCACGCAGGGGCATTAAGGGTCGCCTCCTCTGCTGTCTTGAAGACTTCTTTTGGGATCGTGAAGCGGCTGTCCGGTACCAGGGCCACACATCCACCACCCACTGACACCAAAATGGCACCCCGCAGGGCAGCGTCCTCAGCCCAGTCCTCTTCAATGCCCTTATGGAGTGCCTCCTCCAAATCGATCTGGGACCTGGGACCCGCCTCCTTTGCTACGCAGACGACCTGGTCCTTGTCATCCACGGAGGCCCCTACCACCCGCGAGCACAAAGGGCACTAACGAAAATCACTGATGAGTGCAGGGAGCTGGGACTAAAGAAAACCAAAGCCCTACCTATAGGTATCAGGCCCCCCGGTGACCGTCTCTACCTCGGGCAAATGCCTATAGAATATATCAGCACTCACAAATACCTGAGAATAATACTTGATTCCAAACTCTCCTTCCGCCCAGAAATCATGCAACTAACAGAGAAAACCCGGCTGCGCATCAGTGCACTCAGAGCCCTAGCAGGCAAAGGGGGGGGGGAGCATCTTTCAAGGTCCTCCGCCTGTTCTACATACAAGCTATCAGGTCCATCATAGACTATGCTGCTCCAACTCTCCTTACCATCGGATCTGACCTGAGTGGCAAACTCTAAGTCATACAAAAAGAATCCATGAGAATCATGACAGGTTCTCCAAGATGGACCCGCATATGCAATCTCCGCATGGAATGCGACCTTGAATCCCTCAACCACCACATCCAAGCAAGAACAGCGAGCCTAGCAACGAAACTCACAAGCAAAGCCTCCCCCCTCCCCCTACTCCCTCAGCTCCAAGCAACAACCAGACTGCACCCGGACATCCTCTCTCGCGGCTGGCTACACAGTGCTGCCCACGCCATCCATGCGCTTGGCCTCACCCAACATATAATCCAAGCCCCTGACACCGCAGCTATCCACTATCGCCCCCAGGCCCTGTGGGACCCTCCTCTATGCAACTTCGTCATCCCATACTCACACGCCAAAGCACACACCCCCACCCAGCAACTGTGCCAGGAAGGTCTACATCGCATCGCCTCCATCTCCTCGCCTAACTCCACCACCTACTACACGGACGGCTCTGTCACCAACATCAAAGCTGGTGCCGCCTTCGTTTGCAGAGAACGCACTCAAGGCTTCCGGCTCCCAAACGGAGCCTCCACACTCCAAAATGAGCTTGCTGCCATTGCAGCAGCACTGAAAGATGCCCTCCGCACTACCCCTTCATCGATCATCATCATCCACACCAACTCGACTGCTGCAATACAAGCCCTTAGGCAGCATCCACCCTCTGACAATGTCCACCTGATCACAAACGTCCTCGCCACTGCCCAACAAATCCAGGAGACAGGGGGATCCATCACCATCCATTGGGTCCCCAGTCACGTCGGAATAATGGGCAATGAAAGAGCTGACAACGCAGCCAAACAGGCCATAATGCACCTTGATCCAGACATTGACATCCAAATCAGTCTCTCCCAAATAAAACGCCTCATCAAAACACACACAGCTGCTTGTAACCGAGAAGACCATCAATTGCACGTCCAGCTCGGCTCCCCATCTGCTACCTGGTTCGCACAAGCCACGAACTACACCCAGCTCCCACTACCACTCCCCAAAGACAACCAACAGTTCATACATCTCTGTCGCCTCCGACTGGGGTACCTGTACTACACTGAACTGAATGCAGCTGACAACCCACCCCTCACCGAATGTGACCAGTGCAAAGCCAACACCCCTCTCCCTCTCCTACACTACCTGCTCCGTTGCCCTACCACAGCCAGTCTTCGAGTAAAACCTCCCTACCCCAATTCTGACACACCCAGATCGTAAACCGCAGCCGTTTCTCTACAAACACTCCGTTTTTCTGCTGCCAAACTCATCGCCTGGACACCACACAGCAGACTAGCTGCAATGGTGCGCACCACGGCACCCTCAAGATAAGGAACATAAAATAAAGAAGAAGACGTTGCATGTGCGTGGGGCGGCCCCACCGAGACCTTCCCGCTCCCATGCCCCGTCTTCCCTGCTATCACACAAGCTTGACCCCACTGACCGGGTTAATGTAGGGCTCGGCCTCCACTATACGTGGAGGAAAACTATAAACGAACGAACGAGTGGAGGTATTTTGTAAGTTGTACATTAATTTTTGTGCTTTTTTTTTCTAGAAAATGTTTTATTCACTTAATTGTTTGTTAAACTATGTAATCATATCCCAGTTTGTGTGCTAAATAATTTTGAGTGTTATGTAGTGTAAAAAAAACTCTTGCATGTTTTGAGTGTCTTCGAGTCGGTTACTTGCACCTCCGAGAATGTTGTAGATCATTCTAATGTAAAGGAAGCTTATAAAAGGATGGGGAAGGGACTAGAGGAGTCTCAGTTCAGTCTCAGTTTAGTTCAGTGTCAGTTCAGTGTCAGTGCAGATTGTATAGCTCCGGTACTTGTGAAAACAGTGAAGTGTACTTGGCAAGTATTAAGTGTAATTATTTTGAAAATATAGACGCCGAACTTGAGAAGCCAGTGTTTATTTACAACGCCCGAAATGATCTCGTTGTTACACATCGGATGGCTGACCATAAGAAAAACAGCTCACTGGGCAATGTCCTGCCTATACTGAACTACTGCTGTTGGAGCCTGTGGCAGTGTGGGACAGGGATGTAACAAGTAATGTCAGGCGTGGGATCATTAGAAAAGTGTTGCAGTGAGTCAAACCTTCGACATGGGGGCCGAAGGTGTACAGGCAATAAGCCATGCTAGGCAGGAGGAGGCACGTCTGGCTGCAATCATGTACTGTGTACAACCACAAGCACAGAATGAAGGACAGAAAGAACTTAAAGAACAATTACAAGCAAAGAATGAAGGACAGAAAAAAATCAAAGAGCAATTACAAGCACAGAATGAAGGCCAGAAAGAACTCAAAGAACAACTACAGGCACAGAACGAAGAAAAAACAAGAACGATATGAACAGCTTCAAGAGACATTACAGAAGCAACAGAGGGAATTACAACTGAGGATGCAAGGACAGCTAGATGATTTCATAGGAAAAATGAAGGAAGAACAACAGCTGAAAGAGGAAGTAGACGCTAAGCTAAGGCAGCAGAAGTATAAGGTCAGCAGTAATGTGACAGAGTGCAGACGACATGTAGATGACCAGTTGAAGCATGTACACAGCCATTTGAAGATAATTATTGAGGGAACTGAGGATGTAGAAAAATATTATGCTGCTGAGCCTGAGATTAGTGTACAGGGAGCATCTGAAAAAAAAATGGACAGTGTATGGTGAATCTTGACGGATCCCAAGCTTCGAAAGGAAGCATTACAGGGATGAATAATTGGAATGAAAGAGGTTTGAGTCCTTGGGCTTAATTATGATGTCCCAGTCTTTAGGCCCCAAACCAGTGAAGTGCAAGCCTATAAGAGAAATCTCAGGAATTTGATGGCAAAGTATCTTGGGAAGCTTACCACGTGCAGTTTGATTTACTTGCAGATCAGAATTGTTGGGATGATAAGCAGAGGATAGTGCAGCTGGCTACTAGCCCCAAGGGTGCCACAGTGGGTAATCTGGGCCAGATGTCAGTAGAGGAGAGGAACAATTATCAGTCCTAAGTAGAAGGACTGAAATACAGATATGGGACCATGTACCAGAATGAGGTTCACAAAGCAAGATTCATGAGCCACTTATGGGCTTGAGCCGAATCCCAACAGCAGCTTGCTCATGACCTGGAGAGTATGGCACACATGAAGTACCGTGGGGCAGCACCAAACCTGTTGGCTATTCTTCTGAGGGACCAGTTCATCGATGCTCTTGATAGTGCTGTCTTGAAAGCGCAGGTGAAACAGGCACAACCAAGAAACATGCAAAAAGCACTAGCCAGGGCTCAAGAATCTAAGTCCTATATCATTTCCAGTACGTCCACTTTTCAAGCAGGTTGTAGTGCAGGATTCAAGGCAAGAAAGTGGCAGGTACCTGAAGTGGAAAGAAATGATGGAAGTTGCTGTTATTATGAAAAGCCAGGACATAGGAAAAGAGACTGCTACAAAAGGGAAGAGGGAATAGAAGAGCAGAAGAGGTTGCTGGTTCTGCGGGAAGCCAGGACACAAGAAGGTGTATAGATACAAATGGAAGATGAAGCAAGAATGGAACAGTGCATGGAAACCCACAGTTGCAACAAATGGGTGTTGGATATATGGTGAGATGGGACACTTCAGCTATGATTGTCCAAATGAGAAGGACAGCAAGAAGGCAACAGAAGATAAGAAGGATGAGGGTAAATTAGTAAAAGCTGGTGACAAGAGGCAACAGCCAGCCAGTTCATCACAAGCAGCCCCACCACCAAGAAAAAGCAAGAGAACTGCGAGTGACAGCGTGCAGGTAGATGGAAGAACATACAGCATGAGGTGTTCTCTGGTGTTTGATTCAGCTTCAGAACAGACTTTTGTAAGGCCTGATGTGTTACATCATCGGTATTTGCATGAGTCATTAGAACAACTATGCGGCATAACAAGGCACTGTTCAGAACTGAGGGGACCCCCCTAGATGTCTGGATTGAAGTGGCAGGGCAAGGAGCTACGCTTCCAGTCTTAGTGGCCAACATGGAGGATCCTTGCATTCTTGGCCTGGACTATCTGGTGCTCATGAGATGTGAGCTGGACTTCTGCTCCATGAGACTCAGGCTCTGAGGAAAGTCGGTTCCCATCATGGCAGAGAGACACACCAGTTCTGGTGGTGAGGTGAGGAAGTTGCACATTACAGTGATACCCCAAGATCAGAACTACTGCTCCAGTGCAAGGCGAGTGGCACTTTTGACCTTTGTCTAGGGTTGGTGGAGCCAGATGTATGGTGCATCAGTAGTGGGTCTGGTAAGGAAGAAGGATTGCTTGGCAAGGTGTTGTGTGGATTATCGAGCCCTGAATAAAGTGAGAGTGAAGGATGCATACCCCTTGCCAAGGATTGATGACACAGTGGATGCTCTGTCAGGTGGAAGTAGTTTTCCACCTTAGACATGACAGCAGGATATCATCAGGTCAAGGTTGCAGGGAAGGACAAGGAGAAAACAGCCTTTTCGTACAGGTGGGGTTTATGGCAGTTTAAAGTGATGCCATTGGGCCTATGCAATTTCCCAGCTACTTTGGATCATCTCATGGATCTTGTACTGGAAGGCCAGCAGCTCCCGTCTGTCTTGCTGATGTAATTGTGTTTGGACAGACTTTTGACCAGGAATTGAAGAGGCTATCAGAGGTGTTCAACAGGATCTTAGCAGTGCACCTCAGCCTGAACTGCAAGATGTGCTACTTGATTCAGAAAGAAGTGAAGTGCCTGGGACACACTGTAGGAAGGGCAGAGTCTGCACTGATCCGGAGAAGGTGGCAGCTGTGAAAAACTGGCCGGTTTCAACTTGTGTGAAGGAGCTACAGAGTTTCCTGTTTTTGTGTACCTACTACAGACGTTCTATCAAGGACTTTGCGACGATAGCTGCACCTCTACACAAGTTGAGGAAGAGGCAGACGTTTACGTGGACTGCAGTGACTCAGAAGGCCTTCCATGAAGTCAAATATGTGTTGGCAGGCTCTTCTGTATTGCTGTACCCAGGTCAGAGTCGGCCATTCATCCTGGACTGTGATTCTAGTGACCATGGTACTGGGAGAGTCCTGTCGAAGAAGGAAAAAAAAGAGTTTGTGGTGTATTACAGCAAGAAGCTCAGCCCACTGGAGTGGAACTACTGTGTGACCTGAAAGGAGTTCTTGGCAGTGATGATTAACCTTGATTTCTTCCATCCGTACTTGTATGGGTCCTACTTCATCCAGATGGACCATGCAGCACTCAAGTGGCTGAAGATTTTAAAGGATCCAGAAGGACAACTAGCACACTGGCTCGGGAAGCTGGACCAGCTCAACTAAGAGGTGCAGCACCGTCCTGGGCAGGTACATGGCAATGACGACAGCCTGAGTCATCAGCTTGGTGACCCAGAGTGCAGGCAATATAGTAAAAACGATGATTGAAGGAAGAAATGCACCTGCACTGCAATGACAGAGCCAATGTCAGCTGAAGAAGACCTAAAGAGAAAGCAGATGGAGGATACAGATTCACAACCAGTGCTAGAGTGGCTGCTGTGGAGTACAGGGTGACCATCTTGGGAAGAGGTTTCCAGGTTCAGCCCTGTGATTAAGAGCTACTGGAGTCAATGGGACCTTCTTCATTTCAACAAAGGACTACTGGAGTGTCAGTGGGTGACATCCGATGGCCTCAGTAAGTGTTGGCAACTGGTGGTTCTGAAGAAAATGAGATCTGAGATCTTGGATAAATCTCATAACCAGATCACTAGTGTGCACCTGGGAGTGAAGAAAACTCTAAGTCGGCTGCAACAGGGGTTCTACCAGACTGACATGCATCAGGACATTGAAGAATGATGTCAGGCCAGTGATGTATGCTGTGTTGGTACCCAAGCAACATGGTTGAACCCCTCTTCATTTGCACCAAGTGGGTGCACCAATGGAAAGAGTCACGGTGGACATTGCTGGACCTCTACAACTCAGTGAAGGAGGAAACCGGTATACTGTATATGTGTCGCAATGGACTACTTCACAAAGTGGCCAGAAGCCTATCCCATTCACAATCAGAAGGCTGCAACTGTTGCTCATGTGTTGGTTGATGCCACAAGAACTGCATTCAGACCAGGGTAGAAACTTGCTGTGTTCCGTGAGTGCTGCAAGTTACTGGGGATCAAGAAGACCTAGACGACTCCACTGGGGCCACAGTCAGATAAGATAGTGGAGAAATTCAACTGGACCCTGGGACAAGAACTAGCCAAGTACTGTGTGGAGGGACAGATGTAAAGGGACCAGAACTTACCTGCCTTGCTGATGGCATATCAGTCCGCATCCCACGAGTCTACTGGCTACACCCCTGCAAAACTGATCCTGGGCCACGAGTTACATTATCTGTTGACTTGTTATTGGGAAGACAATTTGGTGAAGAGCTGCCCGCACACACCTCCAGCTATATGAAGAATCTTCAGGAAGGGCTGGCTGAGGTACGTCATCAAGTGTGAGAAGCTCTGATGTTTTCAGGCGAAGTGAAGTACAAGTATGATGCCAAAACTATTGAGGTGAGCTTCAAGGATGGTGACAAAGTTTGATTATACAATCCTCAGCAGAAGAAGGGACAGTCACTGAAGCTGCAGAGCTAGTGGGATGGGCCTTACACTGTGTTGGACCGCCTATCAGACGTATCATACCGGATTTGGGGAGGCAGAAAATCTCTCCCAAAGGTGGTACATGTGAATCGTCTGTGGCAGTACCGTGGACCAGGACAGTACAGCTGGAATCGTGCTCATCCGCAGCCGAGGATGTTGAGGAGGACCTCGGAACTGAAGTACAAGAGGATGGTGAGCGAGGGAAGAAGTGAATCAGGAAGAGGACCACGACATTCTAGGAGGAGTGGACCGTGTGGAGGAGCAGGGTTGTCGTCGGAAGTGGCATAGGAGAAGACCTTTTGAGGGCTTACTTTGTGTATAAATGTTTAGTTTGGATTAAGGATTAAGTTTGTGTAGATTACGTAGTTTTGTCGGGACGACAAAAGGACTAGGGAGGTGGTAGCATTGAGAGGGGGATTTGCTAGATAGGAAGTACTGGAAGGTTCTCAGTAATTCTCTTATTTTTCAGTTACGTGTCAGAGTTGCCAGTTATCCTGCTGTTTGTGAGCAGAGGTATTTTGTAATTTGTACATTAATTTTTCTGCTCTTTTTCTCTATAATGTTTTATTTATGTAGTTGTTTGTTAAACTATGTAATTTTATTTCTGTATGCTAAATAATTTAGATCGTTACACAGTGTAAGAAAACTCAGGCATGTTTTGAATGTCTTCGAGTTGGTAACTTGCTTTTCCGGGAATGTAGTAGATCATTCTAGAATGAAGGGAGCTTATAAATGAATGGAGAAGGGACTAGACGAGTCTCAGATCAGATTTCGGTTAGTTCAGTGTCAGTTCAGTGTCAGTGCAGATTGTATAGCTCCGGTACTTATGAAAACAGTAAAGTGTAGTTGGCAAGCATAAGTGTAATTATTTTGAAAATCAAGACAGCGAAATTAAGAAGCCAGTGTTTCATTTATAACGCCTGAGCTCATCTCGTTGTTGCACCTCGAGGCTGACAACAATAATAACTGCTCACTGGGCAACGACCTTCCGAATACTGAACTGCTGTTGTTGGAGCTCGTTAATATATTTTTCATTCTCCCTTCACATGGCATTACTTCTTTAGCAATGGTAAAAATAAAACAGCGGTTTATGCATAGGCTACAGTTACATAAATCATTTGGAAATACAATTACTTTGGACATAATATATTGACAAACTAGGGCATCGTTTTTAGTGGTTATAATTTGTTTTACTAAACAGCATATATTGTTATTTGTGGATGAAGCTTCTTACCTCTATATGTTTTCTTACAAAAATAACTAATTATAAATTCCTCATATACAGTATTATAAAACATTTTTAGTTTCATGGCTATGATAATTTTCTTACAAAAAAATGAAAGCTAAATTTGCCTTGGAGGAATATGTACTCATATACTGCTGAACAAAGACTAGGACAGAAAGAAAACGTTTCTTAAATACTCAGGTCCTTTGGTTTACATAGAGAATAAAAATCAACACTTGAGCCTGTACGTCATTTCATCATAGCTTCGGCCTTCTCTCTAGAAAAGAATTCACCATATTTCATCACAATTTTATCTGGTGCCAAACTTGACATATTTTGCACCAGTAACTGAAATTCCATCAGATTTCCGAAGTCTGGTGACGATTTTCACCTTCTGAACGCTGGCTGGCCTGTTGCCTGAAGAGGATGAAGGAGCGAGGAGAAAGACGACCCTGTGTACTTCCTATTTTCACCGTACAAAATACATCATCAGTTTACACTCTGTGAATGCCGGTTGCCTATGGCTTGAAAGACAATCCTATGTAACAAGTTTTTCAACCTAGGTTATGATTTATTTTAATGTATTGCCCTGTGAAACGTTCTGAGTTGACCCCCGTGGAGTTGTGTGCATGCATGAAAATTGCCAAACCTGGAGCCATGGTCAGATGTCCCTTTCTCATTTCTTGCTGAGGTTTCCCTTTACTGTGACAAATATGGTATGGTTAGGTTGGTATGGTTTCGTTGGGCTGGGTTGGATTAGGTTTGGTTAGACTGCGTTGGGCTGGGTTAAGGTGGATTGGATTAGAGTGCGTTGGGTTAAGTTGGGTTGGGTTAGGCTAATTTGGACCGGGCTAGGGTAAGGGTTGGATTAGGTTAGATTAGGTTGAATTAGAGTATATGGGTTGGGTTAGGTTAGAATGTTCATAGTTTAGTAGAATTTGCAGTCAGCTGCCGATAACGTCTTGCTATGTTCACGGTTGAGTGCAAATACCCACTCCTTTTGATTTTGCCGTATATTTACAGTCGATTGCAAGTAACAAGGTGGCAGTTTCACAGTTGGGGATAAACATGTTTGTATTTTAACCATCAGTGCAAATACCAGCCTATATGTACTGAAAATTATGTTCGTAATATAGATTAACTTAATCATTGTTTAAAGCTGACGTCATACTTGAAGGACAGCGGCTAATTTGGCCGTTTTCTTCCAAGTGTGACGCCAACATTTTTCTTCCATTCTTTCCTACAAAACATCCTATGTGCTCAGTTTAAGAGAACAATTCACAACAGGCGAACAAAACATCGTACAGCACTGCGTTGGTGCAACTCACTACAGATTAGCTGCAGTCGCATGTCCCCTCAATTTCCGCACATGGTGCCCAGGAGACAACTCGCCAAGGGACGACAACTCACAACGTGACAGCGAGACGGGGACAAGTGGCTGAACAAAAATAACTGAACTACTTCACTATCATTTATCATCTTTAATGTTTATTTTTGTATTTACGACCAATTCATTTGTTTAGTATTCGCATTTATGACCAGTATGTCAGGAGTTCATATAAAAACATAGCCGTAACTGTGACAGAGGAGCAGGAAAATAAACACACACACACACACACACACACACACACACACATATATACAGTATATATATATAGAGAGAGAGAGAGAGAGAAGAAAAACAATACCAGTGTTGCAACAAACAGCATTTTTATCATGTCCAGACGTTTCGACTTATTCATCTGGATCTAAAAAAATATAAAAATGACCTGTAAGGTAATTAAATGCCTAAAAGAACTATTTGAGCTTGACCGCATCGTACTTATATAAAAGAAGAAAAAAACGTAGTGTTAAATTACAGGGGGGACTTAGCTGCACAATATATTCAGAGGGATAGCAGACTGACAGTTCTTAGGGCCGGTTTTCGTTTATAAATAAGAATGGATTCAAGTATTCTTAGTTTCTTACTAGTACATGTGTCAATTATACAGAAATTCTTTGGATCAACAGAAGTATTACAATGATATGAATGTTCCCTTACCGCTGAGTGAGGAGGGTCGCTCATAGGGAGACCTGACCTGCTCGACTGACCTCTATGCTCGTCAACCCTTAGCTTGAAAGCTCGTGTGGTGCTTCCGGTATACCCTGTATGGCAACTAGGGCACTTATAGTCATAAACGATTGACGAGCGGAGGGCAGTCGGTAGTTAGTCTTTGTAATGAAAAACTGAATCTTAAAATCATTCTCATGAATAAACCGGAACTTTATTTGAGGATAGAAAATAGAGAAGTTATACTTGAGTGCCTTCTTTATATTTTCTGACAGTACCAAGAAAAGGTGGAGAAAGATACATTTCCTCCTTACTCACTGTAT
>JAGKTI010023591.1:0-14740 GCA_018397915.1 Birgus latro
GTCACTGCCTTGTTTTTGTGTCCAGTCCTATTCCTTAGAGTTACCGAACCGCTGTAGCCTGCGTATTTGAGGGCGAGAAACCGACCCACAAATACGTAGCATAACAGTAAGTATATCGAGTATAATTAGTATATGTAAATGTCCATGGAAGAAGTATAAGAGAAATGGACTCTCTCTCTCAAAAACAAGAAAAAACAATTAAAACAAGTGCCTTAGCAGAAACCTTTATCCACCCATCCAGCCGCTGTCGACTCTCTCAACTTTCCCTAACTATCTCTTGTTTTTCCCTCTAAGAATCAAGACAATATGTTGTGACACTATGCTGTAAAAATGATCAATAATAATACTCATAATGCCTTTCTTTTCTTTTTGGACGATCAACAGAGGAGAAAATTATGTCTGATACACATTACTATTTCAGTGTCGTATTTTTTTTGGCCCATTTTCTATAATTTCACGCAGCACTATTGTATTTTGCTTAAGGTTAAAATCTACACCCAGTGACGTAACAATCTTCCCATGAGCGTCCGGAGGGGGGGGGGGCAGTTGCCCCTCCTTGGAATTCCAAAGTGTGTTTGGAACATTCCCGGTCATCACGTATATCTTCGGTCCCTTGAGTTACTCTGTTACCTTATGCATTTGATGCAAGTCATGTAACTCATGTAAGTAGGCTATATACCTATGCCTATTTGGAGTGTCTGTATTTTGATATATTTTAACCACTCATATATGTATAATTTCTTATACTTTTCCACCCCTTACAAAAAATTCTGCAGAAGCCCCTGGTGGTAGGGAAGGTATATGGAAGAATTATTATAGAGAAAGTAAGAGAGCTATCAGAAGTCCTAGTGCGTGATGAACAGGGTGGCTTTAGGAGTGGCAGAGGATGTGTGGATCATATATCTGCAGTGAGACATAGCAGAGAAGGCTTGTGAGAAGGACCATAAGGTGTTTATGGCATTCATGTATCTGGAAAAAGCATATGACAAAGTAGACAGAGAAGGATTGTGGAAAGTTTTGCCATGTACGGTGTAGATGGTAAGCTGCTAGGTGCCGTCAAGAGTTTTTATGATGGTAGTGAAGCATGTGTAAGGGTTAATGGGCATTCAGAAGAGGTGGTGGCTCAGTCGGTAGAGAGGTGGCCCGCAGTCCCGACAGACCCAGGTTCAAATCCCCACTGGGCCAGAGAACAGTTTAAGGATTTGAATTTCATTAAGTCAGGCTTTACTGATCTTCCAGAAGACCCGCCGACATGTCGTAAAAAAAACCCCGCTAATACCAATACACCAGTCCTGTATGAGACAGCCCATGCATGTATTCAATATGGATGGTGGGTGTTACCGCCGAAGTGGTGACATGTAGAGGTGTATGGTATGTAGGAGGACTGCTGGGCCTTGATAGCAGGCTGTGAAGCCTATGTCCAGAGTCGGACATATAAAAGAAAAGGGGATCTAAGTGAATGGTTCACGATCGGTGTGGACGTGCGGCAAGGTTGTGTGATGTCCCCATGGTTGTTCAATATATATATGGATGGGGTGATGAGAGAAGTAAAAACACGAGTAATGGAGAGTGGGATGGCGATGGTAATGAATGGTGATGGATGGAATATCTCAAATCTGTTGTATGCTGATGATGCAGTACTACATGCAAATACCGGACAAGAACTTGGTAGACTTGTGCAGTTTTGCTGATGTCTGTGAGTGTCGTGCCCTGGGAGTAAATGTAGCAAAGAGTAATGAAATACAAGGGTTAGGGGTAAGGGCTGCACACCACCCGGACGCCGGAGCAGACGACATCAGCACCCCAAGCCCCCCAAGGACCACCGGGGGTCCGCCGCTGACTCTGAGCGGCCCAGGACAGGAACGGCACACCTGTATCCTTCCCTGATGCCCTTCTTACTCCCAACCGACGTCCCAGGAAGGTAGCAGTCACCGGCGCCTAGTCTCCGACCAGAAATCTACTCGCCAGGTAAGGGGTGGAGTTGTTTCTACAACTCCACGCAACGCCGTGGTACCGGCCATAGTCCATACCGGGAAAGGGGAAGAACCGGCCACAGTCCGTTCCCCAGTTGCATCCCTGCTGCAGGGCCGCAACACCGGCCACAAGCCGTGTCAGTCGGGCAGGACAGGCCACCAGTCGTCCACTACCTGTAGTCGTTCCCCCCAGAGTAGCGCCGCAGCACGGGCCACAAGCCGTGCTGGGTACGAGGCAGGACTGGCCGTTGTCCAACCCTCTGCTACTAGTACTCCCTGCTCTACAGTACAGGCCACTAGCCGTACCAGAGTTATAGTCCCCTGTAGGGCCATGATGTTGGCCACTAGCCACATCGAGCCAGAGGAAGAGCAGGCCATAGTCCGCCCTTCTCCTACAAGAGATTCTCGCTCCCCTTACGGAGACAGGATAGAGCGAGCTGTGTCTCACGCTAGCCCTAAGTTCCAATGGGGCAGAGGAACCGCCGTGCCGGCCACTAGCCATACGGGGGAGGCAGAGTTGGCCATAGTCCACTCCTCACCCTCTGTTCCCAGGATATCTCCTGACGGGGAAGTCCCTTGCCTGGCCCAACCGGTTTCCTGTGGCCGGGCAGGAAGCACACCCTCCCCTGCAGAGGGAGCGACTGGGGAGGACCCTTTCCCAGAGCCTTGGCGAGGCCTTACCTGAGGCCTTAGTTCCCTTCAGCTCTGCCAGTATGAGCAGCAGCTGAGGTGGAGCTCCAGCATACGTAGCAGTCGGCGTCAGGCCTGTTAACCATTCCCCCAGCCCGAGGTTCCCGTGAGGCGGCCCAGATGGCGAGGCCGCCCTCCAGCCATTGCTGCAGTCCAGCCACCCCAGGTTCCAGTACCCTGAGTCCTCAGACACCCCGGGAGCCGCCCCGAACACCAGGACGCGACTTACCTGCTGGTGGGACCTCTTCATGTCCGTCTCAGACCCGGCATCAGACCCGCCTCTTGGCTCTCTTCAGACCGAGCCCCTAGCCCCGCACCTATGTGTGAAAGCGTGTCTCTCTGTCCACCCTCCTGATGGAGGGATCAACCTTCGGCCCACAAGTGATAGTGAAGAAGACGGACTTTACCAGTGTGTGCCTCTTAGACCCAGATATACGTATATGGTTGTATGTGTAACGCGGGTGATTCCTTACAGTGTGTTCTTGTGATTAAGTGACCAGAAAAGCCCAGAGTATAAGTTTGGACGAGCCCACTAGTGATCCTGGTCTATGGTATATCACGAACAGAGTCCCATGCGCCCCCGCTTGTGTAATGTCACTCACTCATCCCCCCCAGTGAATGAAACACTATGGTGACCAAACAGGAAAACTATATTGTATCGATCGTGCCATCCCCCTGATTATTAATTCTCTCCCTCCCCAGTGTAAAGGCACGACAGTGTTCGTAAAGCTACCCACACCGTGTCCCCACAAAGTGATCGTGCTACCCCTTGTTTATTAATCCTCCCCCTCCCCAGTATACAGGCACGGTAGTCACTGTGTGTCTAGCCATCTCCGAGTGTTTCTCTAAAATACCGCAGTCCTCCCTCCCGGTGTGCAACAGCGCGGCCAGCTCCTTCCGTGATAGACCACCGACCAGATTTGTGTCTATCGACATAGTGTTAATGTAACTGAACCTTGTATCAGTGCCATCCAGTGCTATACTATATTGGGAAATTGTAACAAGTGTATTTCTGTGTCCAAAGTATAAGTGTAATAGAAGTACCGTAAATACTGGGTGTATTCTATCTTACTTTCCCAAAGCCGGTATAGAGACAGATTGTAATTCAGTAAAACCTTGTAGTAACCCATCTCTGGCCAACCCAGAATCTATTGTATCTAGTGTTGTAATATTTGTCTCAGGGAAGATATTTGTAATACATGTGTGTAACAGTTCACTGCCTTGTTTTTATGCCCAGTCCTTTCCTTACAAATGCCAACCCGGTCTTGAATAAGAACCCGCTGACTCTGCGTATTTGACTGGACGAGAAGTCGCCACTCCGAAACGCGACAGGTAATAAGTTCACCTCTCGCCTATGTGTACAAGGGACGAGTAGTCGGCCCTCAAATATGTGGCATAACAAGAAAAGTGATGGTTATTGAGAGAGAAGGTGACTCCCGGTGCGATGTCACAGTGAATGGAGAGAGACTGGAATTGGTGAGAGTTCAAATACCTGGGTACAGTGACAGAAAAGAGAGGAAAATGTGCAAAAGAAGTTGAAAGTAGAGTAACACAAGGAAGAAAAGTAGCTGGTGCAATGGAGGCCTTGATAAGAAACAGAGGCTTGAGTGTTGCAGCTGCACGAGGCTTACATGGAGTGTTAGTACCAACTTTAACATATGGATGTTAGACTATGGTGTGGCATGAAAATGAAAAGACAGCAGTGGAAATGAGACTGCTGAGAAATGTAAGTGGAGTACAGAGGGTTGATATGATACGAAATAATGATTCGTGAAAGATGTGGAGTGAGGAAGTCGGTGGACACCAGAATCGAAGAGAGTGTATTGCGATGGTATGGTCAAGTGGAGAGAATGGATAACAATAGAGTGGTGAAAAAGGTATATCTGAGCGAATTTAAAGGAGGGAGGAGGCGAGGTAGGTCAAGGAGAAGGTAGAGAGATATGGTGGATAAGTGTGTGAGGAAGAGAGGTTTGGAAGTCAGTGAGGCTAGGGAACTGACAAGAGATTAAGCTGGCTGGATGAATGTTGTTAGAAGTGCATGATCAGGGATTCTGGCACCCTTTTCAACGTGGCAGTGTCCGGATTGACTCTATCGGATACGTTTATGTGATGCTACAAAACGTGGTGAATGTTTCTGGCGTATCCGATAGAGCCAGGATTCTGGGGACTTGAATGATAAGTGAATGGAAGCGTGGCCTATTGGACTGAGCAAATTTGGGCTGTCTGGACGATGCTACTCCTCACCCTGCCCTAGGGTGGGAAAGGAGGTCCGAATGATGATGATAAGACAGGGTGGATAGGCAAGGATTGTGGAATGTATTAAGAATATATGAAGTAGATGGGAAGTTGTCGAAGGCCGTGAAGGGTATATATAAGGGTGCTAAGGCTGCAGTGTGTGGGAATAGTGAACTGAGTGAATTTTTCTATTTGAAGGGTGGATTGAAACAAAGATGTGTCATGTCTCCATGGTCGTTCAATCTGTACATGGATGGGGTTATAAAAGAGATACGAGGTAGGTCAGTGGATGTTGGAGTGGCCCTAGTGAGAGAGGGCAGTGTTTGGAAACTCTCTGTACTGTTGTTTGCAGATGATGCTGTGTTGTTAAATGAAGACAAAGGGGAGCTGCAAGGCTTGTTAGATGAGTCTGGGAGTGTGAGTAAGAAACGGAATCTAAAGGTGAATGTAGGAAAGAATAGTTATGGTCTTCGAGAGAAGTGAAGTCAGTGAATGTACAGTGAGGTTGGATGAGGAGGAAATGGAAAATGTGCGTGAGTTTAAGTACTTGGGTAGTGTGATGAGTAAGGATGGCAGTTTAGTGGGTGAAGTGATTGAAAGGGTACAACAGGGAAGAAAGGTTGCTGGTTCCTTGAAAGCAGTGGTAAGAAACGGGGAAGTGAGAATGGAAGTGAAAAAACTACTGCATGACAGTATTATGATACCAACTCTAACGTATGGAAGTTAAGATTGGACCTGGTTGGAGGGACAGAAGTCAAGAGTGAGGGCTGTGGAAATGAGTTCTTTGAGAGGAGCATGTGGAGTCACATGTACAGTACCTCTGTAGGTACTCTAGTCACATGGAGAGACAGACTGACAAATGAGGAAGTGAAGGAGAAATGTGGTGTGGATGTGATAGGAAGCATTAGGAGAAACACATTAAGGTGGTTTGGCCATGTGGAGAGGATGGAGATTGAGAGACTGACAAGGAGAGTGTATGTGAGTAAGGCTGAGGGGGAGAGAGGGAAGGGGAGGCCAAGGATGAGATGGAGGGATAGAGTGGAGAGGTATATGAGTGAGAGGGGTGTGAGCTGGAAGCAACGCAACGAAATGGTTGGGGACAGGGCGACATGGAGGCGATTTGTTTGTGGCCTCCCCTTATGGGATTGAGGCATCTGGCAATAGATAGATAAATAGACATACCTCCCAGGGTCAATGGTAGCCATCTATCTCTTACATAGTTGAACTATTATTGCATCACAATCATCATCATTATCTAATCCTGTGTTGCCCCATGAGGAGTGTAGGAGCCTGGGGCTAGGCAAGTTGATCCTGACATTTGAGAGTGACCAGCCTCACTCATCCATGAGTGGTAATACGTGAATAAACGCTAAGCATCCCTTGGATATAAACCTGCGTTAGCTTAATCCTATTGGAGCGTCTTAATTACGCACTGAACCACCACTCACCCTAATTTAAATATGTGGATACCACTCAGTGAAGTAAATGGTTTCTTGGTTTACAGGAAACCATTTGGCTTGTCACTCAGTATAGAGCCACCAACTGAAGGAAGAGGAAAGAAAGAGGGGAAGGAAGGGAGGAAAGGACAATCACCCTAGAGCAACAATACACTGAGTGGATGGTGAGTGCCTCCACCTACCAAAATCTATCACTGCACTATTACTGCACAGCTTCACTTTCAGAGAAGTGCATGTAGTTTTGCTTAACAGACAGGTACTCAATACATGAATGGGTGTGTAGTCTACTTCTGCTGGGCATGTGGTTTCCTAATTCTACTTTTGTGCTTTCTCTGCTGCTTTTAGATCTTACCTCACCTCATCTCATTGATGAGAATTAGAGGTTGGATTTATATATGTAAACAAATGTCCCAGGAGACGTGACACTTGCACAGGTGAAGAGTGCTGTGAAGCAGCTGAAAAATGGTGAAGCAGCTGGGGTTGATGAGGTGTATGCAGAGATGATTAAGTGTAGTGGAGAAAGTGGAATGAAGTGCTTGCTGGAGATATGTAAGAAGGCATGGATGAGTGAAACTGTGCCAGCAGAGTGAAAAAGGGCTGTGATTGTACCCCAGTACAAAAAAAAAAGGTGAGCAAAGTTAGTGAAAGAATTATCGTGGCATAAGTTTATTGAGTGTGGTAGGGAAGGTATATTATAGAGAAAGTAAGAGAGATATCAGTAGTCCTGGTGAGTGATGAACAGGGTGGCTTTAGGAGTGGCAGAGGATGTGTGGATCATACATTTGCAGTAAGACAGACAGCAGAGAAGGCTTTTGTACAGTGTAGGTGGTAAGCCGGTAGGTGCCATTAAGAGTTTTTATGATGGTAGTGAAGTATGTGTAAGGGTTAATGGGCATCTAAGTGAATGGTTCACGATCGGTGTGAGCGTGCGACAAGGTTGTGTGATGTCCCCATGGTTGTTTAATATATGTATATGGACAGGGTGATGAGGAAAGTAAAAACACGAGTATTGGAGAGGGGGATGGCGTTGGTAATGAATGGTGATGGATGAAATATCTCAAATTTGTTGTATGCTGATGATTAAGTGCTACATGTGCTTGTAAATACTGGACAAGAACTTGGTAGGCTAGAGCAGAGTTTTGCTGACATCTGTGTGTGTCGTGCCTTGAGAATAAACGTAGAAAAGAGTAAAGTGACGGTTACTGTGAGAGAAGGTGACTCCCAGTGTAATGTTACAGTGAATGGAGAGAGACTGGAATTGGTATTAGAGAGTTCAAATACCTGGGTACAGTGACAGAAAAAAGAAGAAAATCTGCAAAAGAAGTGGAAAGTAGAGTGACACAAGGAAGAAAAGTAGCTGGTGCAATGAAGGCCTTGATAAGAAAGAGAGGCTGGAGTACTGCAGCTGCACAAGGCTTACATGAAGAAGTGTTAGTGCCAACTTTAACATATGGATGTGAAACAATGGTGTGTCATGAAAATGAAAAGAGTAAGAGCAGTGGAGATGGGACTGCTGAGGAATGTACAGAATGTGGAATACAGAGGGTAGATAGGATATGAAATAATGTGATTCGTGAAAGATGTGGAGTGAGAAAGTCTGTGGACACCAGAACTGAAGAGAGTGTACTGAGATGGAATGGTCATGTGGAGAGAATGGATAACAATATAATGGTGAAAAAGGTATATCTGAGCTAATTTGAAAGTGGGAGGAGGCGAGGCAGGCCAAGGAGAAGGTGGAAAGATATGGTGGATGAGTGCGTGAGGAAGAGAGGTTTGGAAGTTGGTAAGGCTAGGGAGCTGACAAGAGATCAAGCTGGCTGGATGAATGTAGTGAAGAGTAGTGCATGATCATGGATTTGGCACCCCTATTAATGTGGCACCATCCAGACTGACTCTATCGGATATGTTTATGTGAAGCAACAGAACGTGGTGAATGATTTTAGCCTATCCGATAGAGCCAGGATTCTGGGGGCTTGAATGGTGGGTGATTGGAAGTGTGGCCCATTAGATTGGGCAAATTTGGGCTGTCTGGACATTGCTACTCCTCATCCTGCCCTAGGGTGGGAAAGGAGGTCCAGATGATGATGATGATGAACAAATGATTAGTGATAGGTGGTGGTGACCATCATCCACTCACTTGGTATAATGCTGCCAACTTCTTCCTTTATCATCCTTTTTCTGTCTGTCCTCCTCTGTTCCTATTTCTCCCATCTTTCCTGTCACTTTTATTACACTTCTTCCCATTTCAGGTGGCTTTATATTGAGTGACAATCCCAATGGTTTCCTGTAATCCAGGAAACCATTTACAATGCTGGCTGGTAACTCACATTCGTTCTCTATGTATCGACAAGAGGGGTGGCCTATGGTTAGTGCCCCTTCCTGTAAAACAACTAACACAAAGACAAATGGCCACACCACTAGTGGGATTATGGCATCTGACTATAGATAGGTTTGTGTGGTGTACTATTTTGTGTATGAAATATGAATCACATGCACAGCTTTCTGTTTTGACATGACCTTTAGTCACTATCCATCCATCCCTCTATCATTCAGTTGCATCCCTTCTTTTTGGTGAGAATGAGGGTTCAGATACTTTAGTGTTTGAAGTATGATACAAAATACTTATGTACCCTATTGCTTTCTTTCAAGACTTGCTTTTCAATCACAATCTCTGTCTTTCATCCAGTCCTGTATTACATCATAATAGGTGTGGAGACTTTTTAATCCAGATTTAAATGGTGAGGGTATCCACTCACACATCCCCTGAGTGTCATTTATTTAAAAACAAACTCCTCCCTATCACTGGGGTTCCTTAACCCACCAGACCACCAGGCATCTGTTTGTTATATGGCTAGCACGTAAAATAGTAAATGGTACCTTAGAGTACATTTCACTTATTGCTCAGTGTACTCACATGTACTGGTCATGAGTGAGTGGATGGTAGCTTTTCGCAGTCTAGCTCATAAACATTAATTTTTAATTTTTATTTTTCATACGCACTACCCGAGTTTTGTCAGACTCTTAACTTCCACATAACGTTAGCATTGTATCATCTGTAACCAGTAGTGCAGACAGTTCCCACTAATTACTGCACCATCCACTCTGTTGATTTTATTCTACCATGCATACATACTTAGGATGTTATTCACTAATTTAAACTCCCTAATATACTTTACAAAAACTTTCCTACCACACATAACAGAATGCTGCAAATATCTGGTGTAAACAACCACCTTCCCTCCCAGAAACAACACTGATCTTCACACACCAATTTTTCTGTACTTGCCTCTCCTACTACACTCGGCAAACAGATGCCTCTCCTACTACACTCGGCAAACAGATATCTTTTTGATTCGCATATTTTCTCACCCTCTCTATATACAAAGGTGCAGTTAAACCTCCCTTCCACTCATTAACCATTCTCTCAAGTATCCAGACTGATTGCCACAGCTTCCATGTCATAAAAAACTACTCTCCCCACAACACTATTTCTCCACTCACTATCCACTCCTGAAGCCTATTGTCTTTGAGGTCTTTAGATGCTCAGCACTTTATTCTTCCTTCCTCTTGTGTAACCCTTCCCCAGATCTGATACCACAGTCTCTGTTTCACTTACCACACTCAGCACCTAGGTGAAAATCGTTCTATCCACAGCTGATTTCCTGGGCACACAAAAATGATTCACGGCATTATCACAGTACCTATGTTATTTAAAGAACTTGGAAAAGGTAGGAAATTAAAGAGCATCTGTATTGTCTTGGGTGAAATGTTATTCAAGGAGGAAGAGAGAACGGTGAACTGGTCTTTTATCTATCTATCTATTGCCAGACGCCTCAATCCCGCACGGGGTGGCCACAAACAAATCGCCTCCATGTCGCTCTGTACCCAGCCATTTCACTACCCCACTCCCAACTCACACACCCCTCTCTCATGTACCTCTCCACTCCATCCCTCCATCTCATCCTCGGCCTCCCCCTCCCTCTCCCCCTCACTCACATACACTCTCCTCGTCGGTCTTTCATCTACGTCCTCTCCACATGCCCAAACCACCTTAACATGTTTCTCCTTACGCTTCCTATTACGTCCCCATCCACACCACAACGCTCCTTCACTTCCTCATTTGTTAGTCTGTCTCTCCATGTGACTCCACATGCTCCTCTCAAATAACTCATTTCCACTGCTCTCACTCTTGACTTCTGTCCTTCCAACAGGATCCAAGCTTCACTTCCATATGTTAGAGCTGGTATCACAATAATGTCATGTAACAACTTTTTCACTCCCATGCTCACTTCCCTGTTTCTTATCACTGCTTTCAGCGAACCAGCAACCTTCCTTCCCTGCTGCACCCTTTCAAGCACTTCACCCCACAGACTTCCATCTTTACTCATCACACTGCCCAGGTACTTAAATGCACTCACATTCTCCATATCCTCCCCATCCAATCTCACTGTACATTCACTGGCTTCACTTCTCTCGAAGAATATCACTTTACTCTTCCCTACATTCACCTTTAGATTCCGTTTCTTACACACTCTCCGAAACTCATCTACCAAGCCTTGCAGCTCCCCTTCATCTTCACTCAACAACACAGTATCATCTGCAAACAACAGCACAGGGAGTTTCCAAACACTGCCCTCTCTCACTAGGGCCGCTCCAACATCCACTGCCCGACCTTGTATCTCTTTTATAACCCCATCCATGTACAGATTGAACAACCATGGTGACATGACACATCCTTGTTTCAATCCAACCTTCAAATGGAAAGATTCACTCAGTTTGCCATCAACATGCACGGCAGCCTCAGCACCCTCGTACATACTCTTCAATTCCTTCAACAACTTTCCATCCACTCCTTATATTCTTAATACTTTCCACAATCCTTGTCTATCCACCCTGTCATATGCTTTCTCCAAATCCATGAAGGCTGCATACAACTTCTTTCCCTTCTCTAGAAACTTTACCACTAAAGATCGAAGAATGAATATCTGGTCTACACAACATCTTCCCTTCCTAAAACCTCCCTGTTCTTCTCTAATTAAATTCCTCTGTTATTTCCCTGACTCTGTCAATAAGTATCCTACCATATACTTTTCCTATTACAATAGGAAGGCAAATACCACACACTTCTTTTTCCTCTTTTCCTTTGTACAGAGGAATAATTATACCTGACTTCCAATCCTCCGGGACTTTACCTTCCTCCCAGGCCAATCTGCACACCTTCCACATCCATTCTATTACTATCTCTCCCCCATGCTTCAGCATTTCACCACACACTCCATCAATTCCTGGGGCTTTCCCCATTTTAACTTTCTTCATTGCTTCCACCACTTCCATCCTACTGGTTTCTTCCTCTCTTCTCACAACCCTCCTTCTCCCCGCCATTCCCCAGCCACTTATACTTGCATTACTTTCATTCTCTGTGTTCAACAATTCGTTAAAGTGTTCTCTTCATCTGTTCACTTTTTCTCCCTTCTCCACTAGTAATCTACCATTTTTATCTTTCAATCCCCCACTAACTTCGTTGGCACCCTGTCTCGCTCTCTTTACCTCTTTCCACATTTTCTTACATTCCCTCCACTTTGCACTCAAATTCCTTCCAAATTCCTCATCCACTTTCTTCTTACTCTCTCTTACTAATCTTTTCACCTGCATATGAATAGAACAGAAAAGAGCAAAGGAAGAATAAAAACAGTTGGAAAGGTATTTGATTCTCTATCAGAAAGAATTAGGAAGAACTAGTAGCTGAAAGTAGTTTTGATATGCAGTACACTGTAGAAACAAAATTTGCAGGGGTATGCTGACAATGGTACACTATTATAGCCTTCATCTTGTAGACAACATTACAGAAAACACAATGCCACACTTACCGTCCATTAAAATACAGTATCATTTATGTACCCTCAACATATGATGCAGATGGGAAACATGGTGGCCCCACAGTTGTGGCATCAACCTGGGAGCCCAGCTTCCCATGTTTCCCTGTGCAATGCCATGGGAGAGGACCCTGGTGTGACTATGATCTGGTGCTGTCTACCACAAAGGGAATTCCCATGATGTATGTACTGTACCGTACATGTAGACTGCCTTACAGAAGAGGTGGTGTACCTGTGATCAATGTCTGCCTGATCAGACAGAAGGAAGAGAGGAATACTGAAGAACCAGACCAAAGGGGAGTTTCCATGGTGTATGTACTGTACTGTACAAGTAGACTGCCTTACAGAAGAGGTTGTGTACCTGTGATCAATGTCTGCTTGGCCAGACAGAAGGAAGGGAGGAATACCAAAGAACTAAACTAAAGGGGAGTTCTCATGGTGTATGTACTGTACTGAACATGTAGAATGCCTTACAGAAGAGGTTGTGTACCTGTGATCAATGTCTGCTTGGCCAGACAGAAGGAAGGGAGGAATACTGAAGAACTAGACTAGCCATAATATGGCTATATGGCACTATGGCAGAAGGAAGCAGAGTAAATAATTATACTGAATGTAAGATGTGAAGAGCAGTAACAAAGGTGATAACATTGATAATAGAAACAATGGGTGTTACTTAAGAAGCTGGTAAGCTGTGAGGGCTGAAGTAGTGAGGAAAGGAAGGAGAAAGCAGAGAGATAAAGTGTAGACAAGCAACCAAGAAAAAGGTGACGTATAGTTAGAGGGCAGTTACATGAACAGACAGGCTGAGGGTCATGGTTCATTAAATGAGGCAGAGATGGCTTAGGCAAAGATAAGCAAGGATAATCTTCCATCAATGACTGAGGTGAGTTGTGTGCCAGGGAAGAGATGAGGGTTTAACACAATGAAGCGTGGGGCCTTTATGGATTTTGGAGAAAGCATATGACAGAGGACAGACAAGGAATGTGGAAAATATTAAATATATGGGTAAATGAGAAGCTGTTGAATGCCATGAAGAGTATATGTATGTAAGGGCACTAAGGCTGCAGTGCGTGTGGATGGTGAACAAAGTGAATTTTTCTATCAATGTTAGATTGAAACAGGGATGTGTCATGTCTCCTTGGTTGTTCAATCTGTATATGGGTGGAGTTATAAAAGAGATAAAAGGCAGAGGCAGTGGATACTGGAGCAACCTTAATGAGAGAGGGTAGTGTTTGGAAACTTCCTGTACTCATACTGTTGAAAGCTGTGAAGAGTATGTGTGAGGGCGCTAAGGCCGCAGTGCATGTGGATGGAGAACCGAGTGAATTTTTTAACCAATGTTAGACTGAAACAAGGATGTGTCATGTCTCCATGGTTGTTCAATCTGTATATGGATGGAGCAATAAGAGATAAAAGTTAGGGGCAGTGGATATTGGAGTGAACCTAATGAGAGCAGCGAAGCATTTGGAGATTTCCAGTACTCTTGTTTGCAGATGATACTGTATTGTTAAGTGAAGATGAAGGAGAACTGCAAGACTTGGTGACTGAGTTTGGGAGTGTGTGTATGAAACAGAATGTAAGGATGAGTAAAGTTGTGGTCTTCGTGAGAAATGAAGTCACTGAATGCACAGTGAGGCTGGGTGGTGAGGAAATGTAAGTGCATTTAAGTACCTGGGTTGTGTGATGAGTATGGATGGAAGTTTGAAGGATGAAGTGCCTGAAAGGGTACAACAGGGAAGAAAGGTTGCTGGTTCTTTGAAAGCAGTGATAAGAAACAGGTATGCAAGCATGGAAGTAAAAAAGGAACTTTTCAATAGTTTTGTGATACCAACTCAATGCATGGAGGTAAAGCTTGGACCTTCTTAGAAGGATACAAGTTAAGAGCGAGAGCAGTGGAATGAGTTACGTGTGAAGTTTCACGGATAAACAGACTGAAAAATGAGGTGGTGATGGAAAGGAAGGAGAAATAGGGAGCACTGTCAGAAAAGAAAATAACTCCCAGTCAGCAGCATGGAAGTGCCAGCTGATGGAACGAATAAGAGGCAAGAGAGCATTTGATGGGGAAGTGATCACTAAAAAGAGTGTCTTCTAATACTGACCAATGGAGACTGTGAGAAATCAAAGGTGAGCAGTGAGGCAGATCTAAGCAAGAGAAGAAACAAGTGCTGAGGTCAAAGTGAGTGGGGATGCCAGTGTTAAGGATGAAGAGATCTTGAGAAGAAGGAAATTGTTCTGATAAGCATCCTTTGGTGATCACAGTCACCCCACAGGGAATACAGGCAACTGAAGTTACCAAGAAGAACTGGTGGAGTGAGACGATGTTTGAAAAATCAAGAAGGATGAAGGAGAGAATTAAAGAGCTAACAGTGATTCATTAATGGAGAAAGATATGAGCAGAGATATGAGGGATAGGAGAAGAAACAAAAAGAGGTTCAAAGGGGACACCACTGCGGATAAGGAGAGCCGTGTCATATGAAGGAGGGGATCCAAGGAAAGTATAGCCAAGAACAGG
>JAGKTI010023592.1:383-14740 GCA_018397915.1 Birgus latro
GTCATCAGTGACACTTCTGCTACCACTCTAACCAGCACTATCACCAATGCCAATTTTTCTTCCTGCTATAACCACCACCACCAATACTAATAATTATCAACCATCATTTCCATCACTGCCATCAATATTTATCTTAAAATACAATATTATGACGATTTTTACCTCGTTTGTTGATATCCCAGACATCCTGCCACAGCTCTAACCATCAATATTTAGCATCAATATCAAATTTCAATATCTCCAACGTCTACTACAACCACCAACACCACCACTGATAATATATCAAGCATAATTTCTGTCACTGGTATCAATATTTACCTTACAGTACAGCTGGTAAGACATTTAAATTCCCAGCCATCTGTTGACATCCGACATTTTCCGCCACCGGTGTAACAATTCCATCAAATTATCACCATTACCTATTTACAAATCCTACTACAATCACTACCACCAAGATCACTATTGTCTCAACCATCGCTACAGTCGCTTGCGTCAATATTACCTATTTTACAGGTGTTACGGTGATTTAAATCCCCAGCCCTTTAACCGCATGTCGCCCACTCCCAAGCTGGAAAGGCGTTCGTCTGACCGACTTCCTGTAGTTTTAACATGTTTCACTGCATGGAAATTAAATTTAAAAATATGAGTCATAATTTAGTAATAATAAATTCTATACATCTTCATTTTAGTAAATCATAAATTAATACAACGTAAATAGCCACAGCTCTTATTAAGAACTCAAGAATCCTTCGAACGCTCAATATCCTTGCGGCTTTGGCATCGTAGTTTCCCTATTTCGTGGCTTAATATCATCATGCATTATGTACTCTTTTTTTCTTGACAGAAGTTTTCCCGTCTTATTCCACAGATGGATTTTAAAGAAAATCATTATAGCATTAGCAGCTTCCAGAGTAACAAACATCAAAGTATTTAAGGCAGTTTCATCATATAAATTTAGTTAATACATGGTTTACTGGTCTACAATACCCATTGACAAAAATACTCGCCAGTACCATCAGACCAATCCCGAGCGCCCTGCCTCACTTGGGATTGGACATTGATGCCCAAGTAGTGATATCTAAAAATCTATTTATTGCCAGACGCCTCAATCCCGCACGGGGTGGCCACAAACAAATCGCCTCCATGTCGCTGTCCCCTGCCATTTGACTACCCCGCTCCCACCTCACACCTCCCTCTCTCATATACCTCTCCACTCCATCCCTCCATCTCATCCTCGGCCCCCCCTTTCTCTCGCCCCCTCCACCTCACTCACATACACTCTCCTCGTCAGTCTTTCACTCTCCATCCTCCCCACATGCCCAAACCACCTTAACGTGTTTCTCCCAACGCTTCCTATCACGTCCACAACCACACCACAACGCTCCTTCACTTCCTCATTTGTTAGTCTGTCTCTCCATGTGACTCCACATGCTCCTCTCAAATAACTCATTTCCACTGCTCTCACTCTTGACTTCTGTCCTTCCAGCAGGGTCCAAGCTTCACTTCCATATGTTAGAGTTGGTATCACAATACTGTCATGTAACAACTTTTTCACTTCCATGCTCACCTCCCTGTTTCTTATCACTGCTTTCAACGAACCAGCAACCTTCCTTCTCTGCTGCACCCTTTCGAGCACTTCACCCTCCAGACTTCCATCCTTACTCATCACACTACCCAAGTACTTAATGCACTCACATTCTCCATATCCTTCTCATCCAATCTCACTGTACATTCACTGGCTTCACTTCTCTCGAAATGACTGATGGGCCTCGGGGAAGAGGCTGTTGAGCTTATGCCTAGAGTCAAACATTATCAGTATCATCATCATCACCATCTCCTTTTCTGCCCCATCGTTACTATACAGGGGCCAGGGATTAGGCTGTTCAATCCTGACATTTTGGTGAGGGTGACAAGGCTTACTCACCTCTGAGTTGCAGTGGGCACTAAACTTCAGCCATCACATGGATGTAAACCCTCATGGGCCCCATCTGTTTGAAGCACCTTAACCCACTACACCACTGTCATTTGGTTATGTAGATACTGATGAACAAAGTAAGTGGCTAGTGGCTACCTGAGTTACAAGAAACTGTTTGCCTTTTCATTCACTTGATGTAATGCTACGTGTAGCCTACACATGTTTCTGAAGGATCAGTTTTTTCCAGCAGGTTGGTCTGGGTGCCCATCTCGCACTTGATGTAATGCGAATGCTACCTGAAGGTAGCATTACATCAAGTGAGAGATGGGCACCCAAACCAACCTGCTGACTGATCCTCCCTTCAGAAACATGGGTAGGCTACACACATACAGTATGGACCAGCAAATCCCTTGTATTAAATCCCTGAATCTGGTAAAGTCTTTTTCTTTTTTATTACCATTACCTCCAGATGATTTTAACTCAGGAGTCTTACAAACTTGAGAGGCTGCCCTAGTTATGGCAGTCATTAACCCCTTCAGTACGAGAGGCCTCTCCTAAGTTTGATCACACTCAAGTAGAAAAAACAAGATAATGCAGATGTAACCACATGGAATGGGTAAAGGAGTGATTCTACTCATATCTGAAAGGAATGATAAAAGTTTTAAATGTCCACTGGTTTTCCCTTACTTGTCCACTAGGCACAAAGTTGATGTAGGAAGTCTGAGGTGAAGAAAAGCAAAAAACAATGAAAGAGAACAGTAGCCATGTGAGTTGCAGATGAATATTCCAGAGGACATGTGGTGGATATATGACAGACTTGTTTGATGTGGGTGGCAAGTGTGCGGCACGATAGTTTACTTTGTTTTATCATACCTGCCAGCATGTACAATACAGTACATCTGCCCACATGCAGTTCATGTCAATGGTGTGAGTTTGGTCATGTGCAGTTCATGTCAACCATGTTCTTACCTAATTGTTCTTACCTAACTGTATCTTTACAGGAATGAGTCAAGCTCATACTGTTCCATGTATTAATCAATTTTTATCATACATATCCTTAAAATTATGAATAGTTTTGGTACACACTATCTCATCTGATTGTGCATTCCACTGATCAATTGCCCTACTTGGGAAATTGAATTTCCTTACATCTTTATCCTCCTTTTTTTTTTTTTTTTTTGTTTTGAAGTGTCCTGTTGCTGATGCTTCCCCATAGGTTATATACCCATTTATGTCTATTTTCAAATTCCTTGTGATGCATTTATATAGCATAATCATGTTTCCTCTTTTCCTTCACTCTTGTAATGTTGGTAGGCTCAGTTTTTCTAGTCTTTCTTCATAGCTTAGATCCTTTAAGCTTCGTACCTGTCTTGTAGCGGCCCTTTGTACTTTTTCAGTCTTATCTATGAGCTTTTTGAGATGTGGATTCCAGACTACTGATGCATACTGCAGGGTTGGTCTGATGAATGATGTTTTTATCTTTCTGAGCATGTCTTCACTTATATATGTGTGGCCAAATGAAGTTCATGTCAACAATGCAGGCATGGCCATGTGAAGTTCATGAGAGGTCTGGGTGTGGCAATAAGTTCATGTAAGGTGAGTGTGGACATGTGGTACACCTGTGTTCATGTGAATGTGTGTAGCAGGAGGAGCTTAAATGGTTGCATATGGTGGTGTGTGTTGGGGCATCAAGAGGTATTTCATGGCACATCACCATTCTCTTCTTAGCAACGGCCATTTATCAAGGCCATGCCATCTATTTCAGACCTTGCCCTGGTAGGGTATTGTTTTATTAACACTGTCTGGTGGATGTGGATGGAAACACTTGTAGGCATTGTCCTCTTCATACTCTAGCACTCTTTGTCATTTATAAAGGCTCCAACACGCTTGCATGCATCAGCTCTTGGTCACCCAGTGGCAGGTCTCCATGCTGTTTGATCACCGGCAGCCTCCCTGTTTCGTCCCTTAGCCCAGAGGTCACACTCTATGACCTTGTCCCAGGTCTTTTTTGGTCTGTTTCTCACAACCTCACTCCCAACATTCATGCTTCTCACCTTCTGCACCCAATCGTCTTTCTCCATCCACTCGACATGCCCAAACTATCTCACTCTACCCCTCCTCATCACAACACCAATACTGTACATTCAAGTCCCATCCTTCCTCTCAACCCTTTCACCACAATGCTTTATCACTTCTTTATTCTCACACACACAGAACCCACTAAGCCCAATACCGTATCTTCATTTATATAAACATGATCCACAATGGTGCATCTCTAGAGCTGCACCGCTGCTATTGTTCTTGAGTTGTGGCAGAAAAAATGAGCCTCATCATGGCACCCAGTGACACCAATGTCTGTTATCTGAACGAACACCACTTGTGCAGCATTTGTCATATGTGACGGCACATTCTCCATGAGCTGCTGGTGTGTCCCTTGCAAAGTCTTTGTCTGCATGGTTCCTTTTGGGAATGAAGGGGAAGCATCTCCAGAAAGAGTGAGGTGGAAGCAGCAGGGAAGACTGATGGGGTAAGGACTGGCAAAACAGGTGACACTGGGCAGGTAGAATGGGGAGGAGCAAGGTGGACAAGGTGTGGGGAGAAAAAGTGGGAGGATGTTGCCATAAGGTGGAGGGCAGCAAAAAACCCTTCATACACGGTCATTGTTACCCTCTTCTGCATCAGTTCTTGATGGGATGAAATGGCAGCTTTTGTGGAAGGAGTGAAGTGGGTGAGGCAGGCTGGGCAATGAAGTAAGAACTGACAAGACATGTGGGATAAGGGAAGAGGGGGGGGGTGCATGACACAGAGGGAAGGAAGGAACTGCTTGGGTGAGAAAGGGTGAGGGAAAGGAAAAGGAGAATCATGTTGGAAAGAGGCTGCCCTCTGCCATAGATTGCTGTACAGGCTGAAGACTGCAAGAAATAAAAAAAAATAAAAAAAATACATAACTGAATTCAAGAATGTAAAGTGATTATTGCCAGTAAGGCTAGTACATCTGGTTTGCAGTGAACCATAGATTAGAATGTGGTTCTTTTAATCAAGAGAAGCTCCTCTCAAGAGTGCATTTAAAGCTTTATAAGAAGTTTATGAAGTTATCACATTAGCCTCCTCAGCTCAAATGCTTTATGTTCAATTCTTGCTTTCTCCAGATAATTTTACTCATCTTAGGAGAAACTTTCTAACTGGAGAAAGGAGGATGCACTGCAGGAAGACCAAGCAGGTGCAGAAACTTACCACGTCTCTTGTCGTTGTTGTTGTGTAACCTTGGTCTGTCTGGCCAAGCAGATCCATCAACCACAGGCAAGCAACCACTCCTGAAGGGTCATCCTGTGCAGTGACCAATGTTCCCTTTAGGTAGAAAGTCCATTGCCACAGCAAAGCATGGGAAAAAGCGTGGAGGTTTGCTTCTCGGATGAACACAGCATTTGCGTCTCCCCAATCAAGTAACAGGGGCACCATTGTAGGTTCCACATCACTCCATTATTTGGTTATATGGTTACCACCCAGTGTTGTCAATGATTTCCTGGGTGCTGGAAATCTTTAGGCTTGTCACTCAGTGTAGAGCCACCTGAAGTAGAAAGAAGAGTAATAAAAGTTACGAGAAGGAATAAGAGATATAGGAAGAGAGGAGGGCAAACACAGAAAAAGAATTACAAAGGTAAAAGAAGTAGTAGGGTGCACTACATCAAGTGAGTGGATGATGGATGCTATCACCATCCACCAGCTGGATATGAATGAACTTTAAATAAGTAAATCAAGTATTTTGTCTACCAAATTTAGCAACGAACACTTTAGTAATTTAATCCTTTACTGTCCAATTAGGAGTGCAGAAGTCCACAACTTTAAGGCAGGTGACCAGTCATTCATTCCTGAGTGGCAGTATGTGAGCAACATACCCCAACTATCACTCAAGCTTATACCCTTATAATGTATATCAGTTTGGGGAACCTTTCAAAAACATAAAAGAGCAGAATAAAGACTTAACCTTATTTCTAAAAATATATTGAATCATAAAAATGCTCTATATTAATATATACAAAATCACCAAATTCATATCATATGATTTTGATCTCTTCATTATGATGATGTCCTTTTCCAATTTATTTTTGCTACCTTCACATGATTTTATTCAAATTAGGAAAAAACTGATTTACTGATAGGGTTAATGAAGGCAACATCTAACCTCTTCAGTTTCAGAGTCTTTCCTAAGCAGAATATAATTATTCGAGGTGCTGTAGCAAGAAATAAAATGAAAAATAAGTTACTGGACTGAAGTGGTTAGGCATTCACTCAATACAAACACATAGTACATTTTCTCTCACATTTTCACTTACCTGATCAGTTTGAGAACACCATATATAAGGCATTATACTGTATATACAAAACACTCTTGGACTCTGTCTCACCTATGCAGTGCATATACCAGATCATTTCCTCCTCATTCCTTATCTAAATGTTGTAGTATAAATATGATACTGCTACACTCACTGTACTGTACTGTACTGTACAAAAGTTCATGACATATTCTTTCATAACACTCCTGGACTCCATATCAACTATGGAATGCACAACCAGATATGTTTCTCCGCATTCCTCATTCAAATGCAGGAGTATAAATATGTCACTGCTTCAGGAAGTCAGACACAAATATCTTCCTGTTTCAGTCTAAAGAAAAGGTACAACTGATGAATCACAACAAATATCATGACTCAATTAATGAGAGTCTCAGATAATTTGATTTCCTGCTATGTATTCATTAAATCAAGGGTAGATAACTGTTACTCTGACTGTACATGACATTTTCTATTACCACATTTACACACTGCACAAATATCATAATCCAACCAGATGACTCAGCACCATAAAACTGAGTTTGAAGAAAATGCTCTCTTGGGGTAGATTTTCAAATATAAAAATGATCAATTTCTGTCAGTCTCATATACAAAAATAATTTTAATAATGGTTACAAGAGGGAACTAATGAAAATGCATCTGCCTTAGGAGGAAGGGCAGGAAAAATAGAGAGCAATGTTAACCTTTGTTGCCTGCCCCACATACAAAAATGAATAATAGTTATGAGAGGGAAATAATCATGAAGGTAGATCTGCTTTAGGAGGAAGGACAGGAAAAGGTGAGAACTGTACTGAGTACAAATCTAAGTTGTGGCAAGGAACCTATCATAAATATATTGCCAGAAGCAGACCGAAATAGACCTGGGACAAAGACATAGTGTGACCTCAGGGATAAGGGACTGAACAGGGAGTCTGCCAGAGACTGAGCAGCATGGAAAGCCACCATTAGGTGACCAAGGCCAATGCATGCAGGCACGCTGGAGCCTTTATAAATGAAACAAAACAAAACAAAATCCCACCCCTAGAGTCTTCAAATTTCTATGGTCTCAAATAACACACTTCCTATAATGGATACTGACATAAAGAGTCAACACTAGAAATAAAGACCCAAATATGAATGATACAGTATGGTACAAACTCTCAAATCCAAAATTATTGGATCCAAAGGCATTTTGGGAAATGCAATATTTTGGAATGTGGAATCCGTATGATTTCTATGAGAAAAACATGTATAAAACAGCCTGCAGCACCATGAACAGTAAACACAACAAAGTATGTGTTACCATAATGTATCATCTGTTGTTATACTTGTCCTCAGATAAACACTGTCTTCATATATGTATAAATTGTGTGAGGACAGATGACATCACTACCCTCCTACTGCATAAAAAAATAGATTGGAAGGTGAAGGTTTTTGGAAACTCGATGTTCAGATTTGGGAGGCTGTACAGTATTAACGATCTGGATCTGGGCATGAATAAACTGTAAAGCTGCAACAAAAATATCATGACCAGTGGTGAGATGGTATCTGTGCAAAAACTGAAACATACAGTGACAGAAATCTCCAAGTATTAGTACAGATGCTATCAGGGATGAAGCCAGCAATAATTCTACGGTGTTGCCCAAATCACATTCCAAATAAACATTAGGCACCTCCATCTTCTAAGCCAGTTAAATACAATATCGTACAACTTAATTCAACTTGTTAACTAGTTCCCATACTGAAGTTGGACATGGTACAGCTAATGTTTTCTATGGAGTGGAAGCTAAACCAAGTGCTAAAACTATCAAAACTAGCAAGCAAATTACATCCCAAAAGCTGCTAGAAATTCTTGACATTTGATATATTAATCTGTTTTTTTACTATGAATGAAAAGCTGTGAGTATAGATGTAAAGGCTATAGTTTGTTATATTTTTGTGAGAAAAAGAAAAATAATTACTAGAAAAATGTGCAGTACATATATGTCAAGTGTATTAACCATAATGTCAGTGGTGGTGGAGAGGGACACCTTCTTGTGGTGGCACTGATATAACGGGTCAAATCTGCTGCCTAGTTATACAAATGTCCCTCAGTTCTCTCCACATCCCCTGAAAGGAGGAGGATGGACTGCAGGAGGAGAGCAACTTCAACCTGGAGTGCACTGGGTTCACTTTCAGATGAGTCTGGGACTGCACTTACTACTACTACTACTACCACTACCACTACTATTACTACTACTACTACTGATACCTCTACTATTACTGCCATCACCATTACTACTATTACTACAGTACTAACACTGCTACTGCTACCACTACAACAACAAGAAGGACTACTACTACAACTATTACTAATACTCCTAATCTTGGTGGGGAAAAAAAAAAAAAAGGAACAATACCTAGGCTACAGAAAAAACGCCCCTGGATGGGCTCACACACACACTTATATGATCTGTTACAAATGCTGATATGTGAGATGTAAACCCTTGAGGCACTGATTTGGAGTTCATTGTAGAGTACTGCACCAGAACTAATTGTAATGGAAATGCCAGCACAATTAATTCTTGGTTTAATTTTTTCCGGATAATTTTTCTTATTAATCTGGTGATGAATTAGCAGCATTTTTTCACTTAGAGTTGCTTATGACTCATGATTTTTTGTTGAAAGTGAGCAATTTTTTAACCATTTATTTACCCACATTATTTATCTATTTAGTTATTTATTAACTTTTAACCCCTCAGTCATGACCCAGATACTCATATCACTTTGTGCTTACTTAGAGTAGCATTTTGCCCGTACACATCCTACACTTTATGTGAGAACTAATTGTACAGTATAAATATATTTCATATCCCCTTCACCCCAGCTGCCAATATACAGCGAACACGAAAGATGAGAAATGGACGGAGGATTGGAAGGCAGGACACATGTATGCATGGATGTATGTATATATAAAAGCAATGTATGTATATATGCATGTATATATATAAGTCTTGTATGTATGTACTGTAGTAGCCAGTGTAACACACCTTACAGCTCTACTATATACTGCATCTTCAGGCCTTATTTTATGAGTGGTGCAGGATAACTAATCACCTAGGCTGAGGAATGCCTCTTTTGTTCCTGCAGAAGTTACCCAACCCTACCCAAGGTTTCATGCATGGGTATATAAAAATGTGGAAGGATTTTGTGTGTAGTATGAGATAAAAAAAAAATAAATAAAACAATAACAATAACAGGTGCGGGTGCTCACCATCCACACACTCGATGTAGTGCTGCTCTTGGGTGATTGCCCTTTCCTCCCTTCCTTCCTCTCTTTCCTTTATTCTTTCCTCTTCCTTCTGTCTACAGGTGACTCTACACTGAGTGACAAGCCAAATGGTTTCCAGTACACCAGGAAACCATTTACGGTATTGCACTGGATGGTAACCATATAATCAAACTATGGTGCCTGGTGGTTTAGTGGGTAACTGCGGTGCTTCAACCAGATTGAGCTGGTGCAGGTTTATATCCAAGCAGTGATTTGGGTTTCTAGCCCACATAATGCCACTCAGGGATGAGTGAGGCTGGTCGCTCGCAACTTAAATGGCAGGACCAACTTGCCTAGCCCGGGGCAACACTGGATTAGAAGATGCTGCTGCTGCTGATGATGATGATGATGATTATGATGATGATAATAAAGCAGCTAATAACAACAAATAATAATAATCGCCCATCCTATTTTATTCCCTTCAAAATGTTGGGGTTCAAGTCAACACTGCCACAGTCCATCACATCTAAGGCACTACATGATGATACACCTCCACTCACCTTGAATCTATGGAAGACTGTCCCTCCCCAGATGTCAAGGTGATTGTGGAGATCTGTGTTGCTAGAGAGGCTGTGTCTGAGTGAGAGTCTGTGTACATTCCAATCAAATCAAATGAACTCTGCATGCTCTTAAGGAATCCCAGTACTGAAATCAGCCATGGTATAGCTGGTGTTCTCTATGGACTGGAGGCTAAACTTAATGGTAAAATCTGTTAACTGCTTCCCAAAATTGCCAGAAACTGTTAGGAGAAAAGAAAAATAATAGATGTGTAATAAAATCTGTAACAATGTCAGTCTTAGCTTGGACTTGGACTTTCTTTACTGGTGGCTGAGTTTCCTGCCTAAAGTGATGATTTTGTGACCAGTTACTAAGGTTGCAGCCATATTTCATTCTCATGGTAGTATCTCCCAGGATGCATCAACTATCTGGTACAAAAACACAATCTATCCCACAAATATACAGAATACAGCCAAAATTATCAGAGTAAAATCACAGGAATCCCGTCCGAGTTGAGCAGATTAACCCTTTCAGCCCTGGGATGAAAAGATAAGTGAGAGAGTAAAGGTAAGTCACGAGAGAGAGAGAGAGAACTGGCGATCTACTAGCTGATAATATGGATATCTGCTGGAAAAAATGCTAATTTAACTAAAGTCTAATCAATGTGTAGGAGAAAAGGATAGAAAAGACTGAGCAGAGCTGAGTAAAAAAGGAGTAAATCTGAGTCACTATTAACATCATGGTGTGGTAAGTGAAAGAGTAAAGATGAGTCCCTAGGAATAATGAGAGAATGTGATGAGTGAGTCTCTAGGAATTATGAGGAAGGGTGGTGAAAAAGAGAGTGATGAGGAAAAATGAGTTACTAGGAACACAGACTGGCTAGTGAGAGTAAAAATGTCCCCAGGAATAATGAGAAAGCGAGGTGATTGTGAAAGTAAATCAGTATGAGTAAAAATGAGTTGCTAGGGATGATGAGAGAGTGAGAGGAGAGAAAGTATGAATGTGTGAAAGTATAAATGAGAGAGAGAGTAATGATGAGATAATAAAGATGAGTAAAAATGAGTCTCTAGAAATAAAGAGATAATGAGGAATGAGAAAGTAAGAATGTGCGAGGGTATGAGTGAGAGGATAATAATGAATCGGTAAAGATGACTAAAGATGAATCATGAGAAATAATGATAGGAAATGGTGAAAGAATGAGTAAGAATGTGACAGAGTAAATATGAGTGAGAGTAACAATGAGATAAAGAAGTAATGAGTTTTACAAAATGGGCCAAACTCAGTCACTGTTCATAACGATAAGAGAGAGTAATGACGAGAAAGTAAAGTAAAAAAAATAAGTAAAAATCAGTCACTACGAATAACAACAGAGTGTGGTGAGCGAGAGAGCAATGACAACTACGTAAGGGGTGAGTGCTGCTGACTGGGGACCTCCACCACCACCACCACCATGCTGAGTGAGAGATTCCTTGTCTATCTCGTTCTCCCCCTCAGGAGCCCATGGTAGTGTTGCCGAGTCACTCTCGCCTGTGTGGAGTACAAATATGAAGAATAATTAGGAAAAAGAGGTTGAATGATGATGACAATAATAATAATGAAGATGAAGAAGATGATGATGATGACTGAATTTCTGCCTGTCAAATATACAACAGTATTTAAGCCAGACAATCAATTTTCACTGAAGACAGTATACCTAAATCTTAAGTTCTTAATATATGACAATCATTTGTAAGTCTGTGCTTATCAGATATGACCCAGCATCCCACATTAGAGAGGCCAGCAAGCGATGATGCAGTAAGACCAAACAAGTTCTAGTTTCATCAAATGCTCCAGAGATTATTGTAAAAATTTGAGTTTGCTCTCTATCAATCTATCTATTTATCTATCAATACAGGTACACTGATGCCTACAATTATCAACTCTCCATCTTGAATAATACAACAGATTATGGGGGTTAATTAAATTTACCAACAAGATACAGTAAATCCTTGTTATATGTCAGGGATGCATTCCAGAATCTTACAACACTTTTCATATTACTCTTGTTCATTCACCTTAACTTGCTAGAGATTTTCATCCATTTGCAATAAGTACAAAGCTGTAAATTGAAGGAAATAACATATCAGCTTCACAAATAGCAAAGTAACTTTAACAGACATTCTTTTTATAATTTACTGTCAGCTTAACTGAAAAAAAAAATGATGAAAAAACAAAGGCAACAAATAACAAGAAACTGGTGTACCACTTGATTCAGGAGGTTAAAAACTTCTCTCATGTACTCTAAAGATCGTTTGGCCATGTGAAGAAAATGGAGGACAAGAAACTACCAAGGAGAGTGTATGTGTATGAGGTGGAAGGGCAGTCCAAGGATGAGATAGCGGGCTGAGTATATGAGAGAGGGGGTACATGTGAGTTGGAGATAGAGCAGGATGATGGCAGAGGTTAGGGTGAAATGGTGATGATTCATTTGTGGCCACCTTTATGGGATTAAGGCATTTGGCAACAGACAGATAGATAAACTGACTGGCTGATACAGATAGATAGGTAGATAGACACAGATGGCTTCAGACCTTCACCTTGACTGTTGCTTCTGCCAAAACTATAAGACGTGGTTGTTGGTGTGGGTGGTGGTGGAGGGGTGGTGGTTGTGGTGGTGACAGGGATGCACTGCAGCGGCTCAAGCTTGAGGGGGATGTACGCCGGATACTTGGCTTTACGAGGGATCTGTAAGCAGGAGGCAAATTCTGCATCACCTAAACTAGAGCTGGCTTATTTTCACCTGATAGAACTAGGCCACTCCCACATCCTTAAAGATTTATTTTCCACACTACACCTGAATTTTGGTAGCAAGCGGTGGTGACCATTATCCACTTACTTGATGTAATGCTGCCAACTTCTCCCTTAGGTGATTCTGCAATGAGTAACAAGCTCAATGTTTTGTAACCCAGGAAACCATTTACAATGCTGGGTGGTAAACATAGAACCAAATAACAGGGTGATGTGGAGCCTACTACAGTGCCCCTGTTAACTGAGTGTAGAGACAAAAATGCAGCGTCCATCTGGGAACCAAACTTCCATATTTTTCTCCATGCCTCACTGTGGTGAGGAGGTGTCCACCACGAGGGAAACTCAGTTCACTGCATGGGAGAGCCCTGCAAAGGTGACTGCTTGTCTGTGAGTGATGGGTCTGCTCAGCCAGACAGATTGGGGTTGCTCTTCTACTACTACTACTGTACACAGTTTGATACCAACACAGTCTGCACCAATAACATACAAGAAAATACTGACACGTAATGTGCTGAATAAATCACTAAGCGAGAGGTGTTATGAAATCTCCAAAGCCACTTAAAATACCAGCCCATGACTCACCCCCGGGACCTCCCTCCTTCCGTGAAATTCGCAAGCAGGTTCGTACTGGCCGTAAGTAATCATCTCCTGCAAGGTGGCCACTACTGATGGGTCAGACCAAGTCGCAGGGTCATACAGGATGTCATACACGCTGCGGTTGAAGTATTCTGGAGGAAAAGAATGAAGAAATGGTGAGAGGAGGGTGTGTGTGTGTGTGTGTGTGTGTGTATTTACCTAATTGTGATATACAGGAAATGAGCTACACTCGTGGGGTCCCGTCTCTGTTTCTCAATAGGTCAAATTTTGCCTTAAACTCGTTTAAGTTTTTAGACTGGACGATCTCTTTGTCCAGGCAATTCCACAGGTCTACACATCTATAAAGAAAACTATATTTCTTGATGTCCTTCGAGCAGCTTGGCTTCTTTAGTTTCATTCCGTGTCCTCTTGTTGCTCTCTCATCCCACACAAACAGATTTTCTCTGTCAATTTTATCTACTCCTATTATGGTCCTGAACAATGCAATCATGTCACCCCTCTTTCTCCTTTCCTCTAAGGAGGGCAAATCCAGCCTTTCCAGCCTCTCTCTGTATGGCAAATCTGCCAGACTAGGGACCATCTTGGTTGCTGTTCTTTGTATTCTCTCAATCTTGGTTATATCTTTCTTTTTGTGTGGGGACCACACTACTGCTGCATATTCTAACCTGGGCCAGATCATGGCCACTATCAATTTTTTCATCATCTCCTCATCCATGTAATGAAATGCCACTCTTATATTGGTCAAGAGTTTATATGTCTCTCTCACTATCTTATTTATGTGCTTTTCAGGTGACAAACTATCCTGGACCAGCACTCCCAAATCTTTCTCTTCTCTCGCTTTTCTAATTGGTTCATTACCCATCAAATAATTCAATGATGGCCTCTTGGTACTTTTACCCATTTCCAATATTTTACATTT
>JAGKTI010023593.1:0-14740 GCA_018397915.1 Birgus latro
GTCACTGCCTTGTTTTTGTGTCCAGTCCTATTCCTTAGAGTTACCGAACCGCTGTAGCCTGCGTATTTGAGGGCGAGAAACCGACCCACAAATACGTAGCATAACAGTAAGTATATCGAGTATAATTAGTATATGTAAATGTCCATGGAAGAAGTATAAGAGAAATGGACTCTCTCTCTCAAAAACAAGAAAAAACAATTAAAACAAGTGCCTTAGCAGAAACCTTTATCCACCCATCCAGCCGCTGTCGACTCTCTCAACTTTCCCTAACTATCTCTTGTTTTTCCCTCTAAGAATCAAGACAATATGTTGTGACACTATGCTGTAAAAATGATCAATAATAATACTCATAATGCCTTTCTTTTCTTTTTGGACGATCAACAGAGGAGAAAATTATGTCTGATACACATTACTATTTCAGTGTCGTATTTTTTTTGGCCCATTTTCTATAATTTCACGCAGCACTATTGTATTTTGCTTAAGGTTAAAATCTACACCCAGTGACGTAACAATCTTCCCATGAGCGTCCGGAGGGGGGGGGGGCAGTTGCCCCTCCTTGGAATTCCAAAGTGTGTTTGGAACATTCCCGGTCATCACGTATATCTTCGGTCCCTTGAGTTACTCTGTTACCTTATGCATTTGATGCAAGTCATGTAACTCATGTAAGTAGGCTATATACCTATGCCTATTTGGAGTGTCTGTATTTTGATATATTTTAACCACTCATATATGTATAATTTCTTATACTTTTCCACCCCTTACAAAAAATTCTGCAGAAGCCCCTGGTGGTAGGGAAGGTATATGGAAGAATTATTATAGAGAAAGTAAGAGAGCTATCAGAAGTCCTAGTGCGTGATGAACAGGGTGGCTTTAGGAGTGGCAGAGGATGTGTGGATCATATATCTGCAGTGAGACATAGCAGAGAAGGCTTGTGAGAAGGACCATAAGGTGTTTATGGCATTCATGTATCTGGAAAAAGCATATGACAAAGTAGACAGAGAAGGATTGTGGAAAGTTTTGCCATGTACGGTGTAGATGGTAAGCTGCTAGGTGCCGTCAAGAGTTTTTATGATGGTAGTGAAGCATGTGTAAGGGTTAATGGGCATTCAGAAGAGGTGATGGCTCAGTCGGTAGAGAGGTGGCCTGCAGTCCCGACAGACCCAGGTTCAAATCCCCACTGGGCCAGAGAACAGTTTAAGGATTTGAATTTCATTAAGTCAGGCTTTACTGATCTTCCAGAAGACCCGCCGACATGTCGTAAAAAAACCCCCGCTAATACCAATACACCAGTCCTGTATGAGACAGCCCATGCATGTATTCAATATGGATGGTGGGTGTTACCGCCGAAGTGGTGACATGTAGAGGTGTATGGTATGTAGGAGGACTGCTGGGCCTTGATAGCAGGCTGTGAAGCCTATGTCCAGAGTCGGACATATAAAAGAAAAGGGGATCTAAGTGAATGGTTCACGATCGGTGTGGACGTGCGGCAAGGTTGTGTGATGTCCCCATGGTTGTTCAATATATATATGGATGGGGTGATGAGAGAAGTAAAAACACGAGTAATGGAGAGTGGGATGGCGATGGTAATGAATGGTGATGGATGGAATATCTCAAATCTGTTGTATGCTGATGATGCAGTACTACATGCAAATACCGGACAAGAACTTGGTAGACTTGTGCAGTTTTGCTGATGTCTGTGAGTGTCGTGCCCTGGGAGTAAATGTAGCAAAGAGTAATGAAATACAAGGGTTAGGGGTAAGGGCTGCACACCACCCGGACGCCGGAGCAGACGACATCAGCACCCCAAGCCCCCCAAGGACCACCGGGGGTCCGCCGCTGACTCTGAGCGGCCCAGGACAGGAACGGCACACCTGTATCCTTCCCTGATGCCCTTCTTACTCCCAACCGACGTCCCAGGAAGGTAGCAGTCACCGGCGCCTAGTCTCCGACCAGAAATCTACTCGCCAGGTAAGGGGTGGAGTTGTTTCTACAACTCCACGCAACGCCGTGGTACCGGCCATAGTCCATACCGGGAAAGGGGAAGAACCGGCCACAGTCCGTTCCCCAGTTGCATCCCTGCTGCAGGGCCGCAACACCGGCCACAAGCCGTGTCAGTCGGGCAGGACAGGCCACCAGTCGTCCACTACCTGTAGTCGTTCCCCCCAGAGTAGCGCCGCAGCACGGGCCACAAGCCGTGCTGGGTACGAGGCAGGACTGGCCGTTGTCCAACCCTCTGCTACTAGTACTCCCTGCTCTACAGTACAGGCCACTAGCCGTACCAGAGTTATAGTCCCCTGTAGGGCCATGATGTTGGCCACTAGCCACATCGAGCCAGAGGAAGAGCAGGCCATAGTCTGCCCTTCTCCTACAAGAGATTCTCGCTCCCCTTACGGAGACAGGATAGAGCGAGCTGTGTCTCACGCTAGCCCTAAGTTCCAATGGGGCAGAGGAACCGCCGTGCCGGCCACTAGCCATACGGGGGAGGCAGAGTTGGCCACAGTCCACTCTTCACCCTCTGTTCCCAGGATATCTCCTGACGGGGAAGTCCCTTGCCTGGCCCAACTGGTTTCCTGTGGCCGGGCAGGAAGCACACCCTCCCCTGCAGAGGGAGCGACTGGGGAGGACCCTTTCCCAGAGCCTTGGCGAGGCCTTACCTGAGGCCTTAGTTCCCTTCAGCTCTGCCAGTATGAGCAGCAGCTGAGGTGGAGCTCCAGCATACGTAGCAGTCGGCGTCAGGCCTGTTAACCATTCCCCCAGCCCGAGGTTCCCGTGAGGCGGCCCAGATGGCGAGGCCGCCCTCCAGCCATTGCTGCAGTCCAGCCACCCCAGGTTCCAGTACCCTGAGTCCTCAGACACCCCGGGAGCCGCCCCGAACACCAGGACGCGACTTACCTGCTGGTGGGACCTCTTCATGTCCGTCTCAGACCCGGCATCAGACCCGCCTCTTGGCTCTCTTCAGACCGAGCCCCTAGCCCCGCACCTATGTGTGAAAGCGTGTCTCTCTGTCCACCCTCCTGATGGAGGGATCAACCTTCGGCCCACAAGTGATAGTGAAGAAGACGGACTTTACCAGTGTGTGCCTCTTAGACCCAGATATACGTATATGGTTGTATGTGTAACGCGGGTGATTCCTTACAGTGTGTTCTTGTGATTAAGTGACCAGAAAAGCCCAGAGTATAAGTTTGGACGAGCCCACTAGTGATCCTGGTCTATGGTATATCACGAACAGAGTCCCATGCGCCCCCGCTTGTGTAATGTCACTCACTCATCCCCCCCAGTGAATGAAACACTATGGTGACCAAACAGGAAAACTATATTGTATCGATCGTGCCATCCCCCTGATTATTAATTCTCTCCCTCCCCAGTGTAAAGGCACGACAGTGTTCGTAAAGCTACCCACACCGTGTCCCCACAAAGTGATCGTGCTACCCCTTGTTTATTAATCCTCCCCCTCCCCAGTATACAGGCACGGTAGTCACTGTGTGTCTAGCCATCTCCGAGTGTTTCTCTAAAATACCGCAGTCCTCCCTCCCGGTGTGCAACAGCGCGGCCAGCTCCTTCCGTGATAGACCACCGACCAGATTTGTGTCTATCGACATAGTGTTAATGTAACTGAACCTTGTATCAGTGCCATCCAGTGCTATACTATATTGGGAAATTGTAACAAGTGTATTTCTGTGTCCAAAGTATAAGTGTAATAGAAGTACCGTAAATACTGGGTGTATTCTATCTTACTTTCCCAAAGCCGGTATAGAGACAGATTGTAATTCAGTAAAACCTTGTAGTAACCCATCTCTGGCCAACCCAGAATCTATTGTATCTAGTGTTGTAATATTTGTCTCAGGGAAGATATTTGTAATACATGTGTGTAACAGTTCACTGCCTTGTTTTTATGCCCAGTCCTTTCCTTACAAATGCCAACCCGGTCTTGAATAAGAACCCGCTGACTCTGCGTATTTGACTGGACGAGAAGTCGCCACTCCGAAACGCGACAGGTAATAAGTTCACCTCTCGCCTATGTGTACAAGGGACGAGTAGTCGGCCCTCAAATATGTGGCATAACAAGAAAAGTGATGGTTATTGAGAGAGAAGGTGACTCCCGGTGCGATGTCACAGTGAATGGAGAGAGACTGGAATTGGTGAGAGTTCAAATACCTGGGTACAGTGACAGAAAAGAGAGGAAAATGTGCAAAAGAAGTTGAAAGTAGAGTAACACAAGGAAGAAAAGTAGCTGGTGCAATGGAGGCCTTGATAAGAAACAGAGGCTTGAGTGTTGCAGCTGCACGGGGCTTACATGGAGTGTTAGTACCAACTTTAACATATGGATGTTAGACTATGGTGTGGCATGAAAATGAAAAGACAGCAGTGGAAATGAGACTGCTGAGAAATGTAAGTGGAGTACAGAGGGTTGATATGATACGAAATAATGATTCGTGAAAGATGTGGAGTGAGGAAGTCGGTGGACACCAGAATCGAAGAGAGTGTATTGCGATGGTATGGTCAAGTGGAGAGAATGGATAACAATAGAGTGGTGAAAAAGGTATATCTGAGCGAATTTAAAGGAGGGAGGAGGCGAGGTAGGTCAAGGAGAAGGTAGAGAGATATGGTGGATAAGTGTGTGAGGAAGAGAGGTTTGGAAGTCAGTGAGGCTAGGGAACTGACAAGAGATTAAGCTGGCTGGATGAATGTTGTTAGAAGTGCATGATCAGGGATTCTGGCACCCTTTTCAACGTGGCAGTGTCCGGATTGACTCTATCGGATACGTTTATGTGATGCTACAAAACGTGGTGAATGTTTCTGGCGTATCCGATAGAGCCAGGATTCTGGGGACTTGAATGATAAGTGAATGGAAGCGTGGCCTATTGGACTGAGCAAATTTGGGCTGTCTGGACGATGCTACTCCTCACCCTGCCCTAGGGTGGGAAAGGAGGTCCGAATGATGATGATAAGACAGGGTGGATAGGCAAGGATTGTGGAATGTATTAAGAATATATGAAGTAGATGGGAAGTTGTCGAAGGCCGTGAAGGGTATATATAAGGGTGCTAAGGCTGCAGTGTGTGGGAATAGTGAACTGAGTGAATTTTTCTATTTGAAGGGTGGATTGAAACAAAGATGTGTCATGTCTCCATGGTCGTTCAATCTGTACATGGATGGGGTTATAAAAGAGATACGAGGTAGGTCAGTGGATGTTGGAGTGGCCCTAGTGAGAGAGGGCAGTGTTTGGAAACTCTCTGTACTGTTGTTTGCAGATGATGCTGTGTTGTTAAATGAAGACAAAGGGGAGCTGCAAGGCTTGTTAGATGAGTCTGGGAGTGTGAGTAAGAAACGGAATCTAAAGGTGAATGTAGGAAAGAATAGTTATGGTCTTCGAGAGAAGTGAAGTCAGTGAATGTACAGTGAGGTTGGATGAGGAGGAAATGGAAAATGTGCGTGAGTTTAAGTACTTGGGTAGTGTGATGAGTAAGGATGGCAGTTTAGTGGGTGAAGTGATTGAAAGGGTACAACAGGGAAGAAAGGTTGCTGGTTCCTTGAAAGCAGTGGTAAGAAACGGGGAAGTGAGAATGGAAGTGAAAAAACTACTGCATGACAGTATTATGATACCAACTCTAACGTATGGAAGTTAAGATTGGACCTGGTTGGAGGGACAGAAGTCAAGAGTGAGGGCTGTGGAAATGAGTTCTTTGAGAGGAGCATGTGGAGTCACATGTACAGTACCTCTGTAGGTACTCTAGTCACATGGAGAGACAGACTGACAAATGAGGAAGTGAAGGAGAAATGTGGTGTGGATGTGATAGGAAGCATTAGGAGAAACACATTAAGGTGGTTTGGCCATGTGGAGAGGATGGAGATTGAGAGACTGACAAGGAGAGTGTATGTGAGTAAGGCTGAGGGGGAGAGAGGGAAGGGGAGGCCAAGGATGAGATGGAGGGATAGAGTGGAGAGGTATATGAGTGAGAGGGGTGTGAGCTGGAAGCAACGCAACGAAATGGTTGGGGACAGGGCGACATGGAGGCGATTTGTTTGTGGCCTCCCCTTATGGGATTGAGGCATCTGGCAATAGATAGATAAATAGACATACCTCCCAGGGTCAATGGTAGCCATCTATCTCTTACATAGTTGAACTATTATTGCATCACAATCATCATCATTATCTAATCCTGTGTTGCCCCATGAGGAGTGTAGGAGCCTGGGGCTAGGCAAGTTGATCCTGACATTTGAGAGTGACCAGCCTCACTCATCCATGAGTGGTAATACGTGAATAAACGCTAAGCATCCCTTGGATATAAACCTGCGTTAGCTTAATCCTATTGGAGCGTCTTAATTACGCACTGAACCACCACTCACCCTAATTTAAATATGTGGATACCACTCAGTGAAGTAAATGGTTTCTTGGTTTACAGGAAACCATTTGGCTTGTCACTCAGTATAGAGCCACCAACTGAAGGAAGAGGAAAGAAAGAGGGGAAGGAAGGGAGGAAAGGACAATCACCCTAGAGCAACAATACACTGAGTGGATGGTGAGTGCCTCCACCTACCAAAATCTATCACTGCACTATTACTGCACAGCTTCACTTTCAGAGAAGTGCATGTAGTTTTGCTTAACAGACAGGTACTCAATACATGAATGGGTGTGTAGTCTACTTCTGCTGGGCATGTGGTTTCCTAATTCTACTTTTGTGCTTTCTCTGCTGCTTTTAGATCTTACCTCACCTCATCTCATTGATGAGAATTAGAGGTTGGATTTATATATGTAAACAAATGTCCCAGGAGACGTGACACTTGCACAGGTGAAGAGTGCTGTGAAGCAGCTGAAAAATGGTGAAGCAGCTGGGGTTGATGAGGTGTATGCAGAGATGATTAAGTGTAGTGGAGAAAGTGGAATGAAGTGCTTGCTGGAGATATGTAAGAAGGCATGGATGAGTGAAACTGTGCCAGCAGAGTGAAAAAGGGCTGTGATTGTACCCCAGTACAAAAAAAAAAGGTGAGCAAAGTTAGTGAAAGAATTATCGTGGCATAAGTTTATTGAGTGTGGTAGGGAAGGTATATTATAGAGAAAGTAAGAGAGATATCAGTAGTCCTGGTGAGTGATGAACAGGGTGGCTTTAGGAGTGGCAGAGGATGTGTGGATCATACATTTGCAGTAAGACAGACAGCAGAGAAGGCTTTTGTACAGTGTAGGTGGTAAGCCGGTAGGTGCCATTAAGAGTTTTTATGATGGTAGTGAAGTATGTGTAAGGGTTAATGGGCATCTAAGTGAATGGTTCACGATCGGTGTGAGCGTGCGACAAGGTTGTGTGATGTCCCCATGGTTGTTTAATATATGTATATGGACAGGGTGATGAGGAAAGTAAAAACACGAGTATTGGAGAGGGGGATGGCGTTGGTAATGAATGGTGATGGATGAAATATCTCAAATTTGTTGTATGCTGATGATTAAGTGCTACATGTGCTTGTAAATACTGGACAAGAACTTGGTAGGCTAGAGCAGAGTTTTGCTGACATCTGTGTGTGTCGTGCCTTGAGAATAAACGTAGAAAAGAGTAAAGTGACGGTTACTGTGAGAGAAGGTGACTCCCAGTGTAATGTTACAGTGAATGGAGAGAGACTGGAATTGGTATTAGAGAGTTCAAATACCTGGGTACAGTGACAGAAAAAAGAAGAAAATCTGCAAAAGAAGTGGAAAGTAGAGTGACACAAGGAAGAAAAGTAGCTGGTGCAATGAAGGCCTTGATAAGAAAGAGAGGCTGGAGTACTGCAGCTGCACAAGGCTTACATGAAGAAGTGTTAGTGCCAACTTTAACATATGGATGTGAAACAATGGTGTGTCATGAAAATGAAAAGAGTAAGAGCAGTGGAGATGGGACTGCTGAGGAATGTACAGAATGTGGAATACAGAGGGTAGATAGGATATGAAATAATGTGATTCGTGAAAGATGTGGAGTGAGAAAGTCTGTGGACACCAGAACTGAAGAGAGTGTACTGAGATGGAATGGTCATGTGGAGAGAATGGATAACAATATAATGGTGAAAAAGGTATATCTGAGCTAATTTGAAAGTGGGAGGAGGCGAGGCAGGCCAAGGAGAAGGTGGAAAGATATGGTGGATGAGTGCGTGAGGAAGAGAGGTTTGGAAGTTGGTAAGGCTAGGGAGCTGACAAGAGATCAAGCTGGCTGGATGAATGTAGTGAAGAGTAGTGCATGATCATGGATTTGGCACCCCTATTAATGTGGCACCATCCAGACTGACTCTATCGGATATGTTTATGTGAAGCAACAGAACGTGGTGAATGATTTTAGCCTATCCGATAGAGCCAGGATTCTGGGGGCTTGAATGGTGGGTGAATGGAAGTGTGGCCCATTAGATTGGGCAAATTTGGGCTGTCTGGACATTGCTACTCCTCATCCTGCCCTAGGGTGGGAAAGGAGGTCCAGATGATGATGATGATGAACAAATGATTAGTGATAGGTGGTGGTGACCATCATCCACTCACTTGGTATAATGCTGCCAACTTCTTCCTTTATCATCCTTTTTCTGTCTGTCCTCCTCTGTTCCTATTTCTCCCATCTTTCCTGTCACTTTTATTACACTTCTTCCCATTTCAGGTGGCTTTATATTGAGTGACAATCCCAATGGTTTCCTGTAATCCAGGAAACCATTTACAATGCTGGCTGGTAACTCACATTCGTTCTCTATGTATCGACAAGAGGGGTGGCCTATGGTTAGTGCCCCTTCCTGTAAAACAACTAACACAAAGACAAATGGCCACACCACTAGTGGGATTATGGCATCTGACTATAGATAGGTTTGTGTGGTGTACTATTTTGTGTATGAAATATGAATCACATGCACAGCTTTCTGTTTTGACATGACCTTTAGTCACTATCCATCCATCCCTCTATCATTCAGTTGCATCCCTTCTTTTTGGTGAGAATGAGGGTTCAGATACTTTAGTGTTTGAAGTATGATACAAAATACTTATGTACCCTATTGCTTTCTTTCAAGACTTGCTTTTCAATCACAATCTCTGTCTTTCATCCAGTCCTGTATTACATCATAATAGGTGTGGAGACTTTTTAATCCAGATTTAAATGGTGAGGGTATCCACTCACACATCCCCTGAGTGTCATTTATTTAAAAACAAACTCCTCCCTATCACTGGGGTTCCTTAACCCACCAGACCACCAGGCATCTGTTTGTTATATGGCTAGCACGTAAAATAGTAAATGGTACCTTAGAGTACATTTCACTTATTGCTCAGTGTACTCACATGTACTGGTCATGAGTGAGTGGATGGTAGCTTTTCGCAGTCTAGCTCATAAACATTAATTTTTAATTTTTATTTTTCATACGCACTACCCGAGTTTTGTCAGACTCTTAACTTCCACATAACGTTAGCATTGTATCATCTGTAACCAGTAGTGCAGACAGTTCCCACTAATTACTGCACCATCCACTCTGTTGATTTTATTCTACCATGCATACATACTTAGGATGTTATTCACTAATTTAAACTCCCTAATATACTTTACAAAAACTTTCCTACCACACATAACAGAATGCTGCAAATATCTGGTGTAAACAACCACCTTCCCTCCCAGAAACAACACTGATCTTCACACACCAATTTTTCTGTACTTGCCTCTCCTACTACACTCGGCAAACAGATGCCTCTCCTACTACACTCGGCAAACAGATATCTTTTTGATTCGCATATTTTCTCACCCTCTCTATATACAAAGGTGCAGTTAAACCTCCCTTCCACTCATTAACCATTCTCTCAAGTATCCAGACTGATTGCCACAGCTTCCATGTCATAAAAAACTACTCTCCCCACAACACTATTTCTCCACTCACTATCCACTCCTGAAGCCTATTGTCTTTGAGGTCTTTAGATGCTCAGCACTTTATTCTTCCTTCCTCTTGTGTAACCCTTCCCCAGATCTGATACCACAGTCTCTGTTTCACTTACCACACTCAGCACCTAGGTGAAAATCGTTCTATCCACAGCTGATTTCCTGGGCACACAAAAATGATTCACGGCATTATCACAGTACCTATGTTATTTAAAGAACTTGGAAAAGGTAGGAAATTAAAGAGCATCTGTATTGTCTTGGGTGAAATGTTATTCAAGGAGGAAGAGAGAACGGTGAACTGGTCTTTTATCTATCTATCTATTGCCAGACGCCTCAATCCCGCACGGGGTGGCCACAAACAAATCGCCTCCATGTCGCTCTGTACCCAGCCATTTCACTACCCCACTCCCAACTCACACACCCCTCTCTCATGTACCTCTCCACTCCATCCCTCCATCTCATCCTCGGCCTCCCCCTCTCTCTCCCCCTCACTCACATACACTCTCCTCGTCGGTCTTTCATCTACGTCCTCTCCACATGCCCAAACCACCTTAACATGTTTCTCCTTACGCTTCCTATTACGTCCCCATCCACACCACAACGCTCCTTCACTTCCTCATTTGTTAGTCTGTCTCTCCATGTGACTCCACATGCTCCTCTCAAATAACTCATTTCCACTGCTCTCACTCTTGACTTCTGTCCTTCCAACAGGGTCCAAGCTTCACTTCCATATGTTAGAGCTGGTATCACAATAATGTCATGTAACAACTTTTTCACTCCCATGCTCACTTCCCTGTTTCTTATCACTGCTTTCAGCGAACCAGCAACCTTCCTTCCCTGCTGCACCCTTTCAAGCACTTCACCCCACAGACTTCCATCTTTACTCATCACACTGCCCAGGTACTTAAATGCACTCACATTCTCCATATCCTCCCCATCCAATCTCACTGTACATTCACTGGCTTCACTTCTCTCGAAGAATATCACTTTACTCTTCCCTACATTCACCTTTAGATTCCGTTTCTTACACACTCTCCGAAACTCATCTACCAAGCCTTGCAGCTCCCCTTCATCTTCACTCAACAACACAGTATCATCTGCAAACAACAGCACAGGGAGTTTCCAAACACTGCCCTCTCTCACTAGGGCCGCTCCAACATCCACTGCCCGACCTTGTATCTCTTTTATAACCCCATCCATGTACAGATTGAACAACCATGGTGACATGACACATCCTTGTTTCAATCCAACCTTCAAATGGAAAGATTCACTCAGTTTGCCATCAACATGCACGGCAGCCTCAGCACCCTCGTACATACTCTTCAATTCCTTCAACAACTTTCCATCCACTCCTTATATTCTTAATACTTTCCACAATCCTTGTCTATCCACCCTGTCATATGCTTTCTCCAAATCCATGAAGGCTGCATACAACTTCTTTCCCTTCTCTAGAAACTTTACCACTAAAGATCGAAGAATGAATATCTGGTCTACACAACATATTCCCTTCCTAAAACCTCCCTGTTCTTCTCTAATTAAATTCCTCTGTTATTTCCCTGACTCTGTCAATAAGTATCCTACCATATACTTTTCCTATTACAATAGGAAGGCAAATACCACACACTTCTTTTTCCTCTTTTCCTTTGTACAGAGGAATAATTATACCTGACTTCCAATCCTCCGGGACTTTACCTTCCTCCCAGGCCAATCTGCACACCTTCCACATCCATTCTATTACTATCTCTCCCCCATGCTTCAGCATTTCACCACACACTCCATCAATTCCTGGGGCTTTCCCCATTTTAACTTTCTTCATTGCTTCCACCACTTCCATCCTACTGGTTTCTTCCTCTCTTCTCACAACCCTCCTTCTCCCCGCCATTCCCCAGCCACTTATACTTGCATTACTTTCATTCTCTGTGTTCAACAATTCGTTAAAGTGTTCTCTTCATCTGTTCACTTTTTCTCCCTTCTCCACTAGTAATCTACCATTTTTATCTTTCAATCCCCCACTAACTTCGTTGGCACCCTGTCTCGCTCTCTTTACCTCTTTCCACATTTTCTTACATTCCCTCCACTTTGCACTCAAATTCCTTCCAAATTCCTCATCCACTTTCTTCTTACTCTCTCTTACTAATCTTTTCACCTGCATATGAATAGAACAGAAAAGAGCAAAGGAAGAATAAAAACAGTTGGAAAGGTATTTGATTCTCTATCAGAAAGAATTAGGAAGAACTAGTAGCTGAAAGTAGTTTTGATATGCAGTACACTGTAGAAACAAAATTTGCAGGGGTATGCTGACAATGGTACACTATTATAGCCTTCATCTTGTAGACAACATTACAGAAAACACAATGCCACACTTACCGTCCATTAAAATACAGTATCATTTATGTACCCTCAACATATGATGCAGATGGGAAACATGGTGGCCCCACAGTTGTGGCATCAACCTGGGAGCCCAGCTTCCCATGTTTCCCTGTGCAATGCCATGGGAGAGGACCCTGGTGTGACTATGATCTGGTGCTGTCTACCACAAAGGGAATTCCCATGATGTATGTACTGTACCGTACATGTAGACTGCCTTACAGAAGAGGTGGTGTACCTGTGATCAATGTCTGCCTGATCAGACAGAAGGAAGAGAGGAATACTGAAGAACCAGACCAAAGGGGAGTTTCCATGGTGTATGTACTGTACTGTACAAGTAGACTGCCTTACAGAAGAGGTTGTGTACCTGTGATCAATGTCTGCTTGGCCAGACAGAAGGAAGGGAGGAATACCAAAGAACTAAACTAAAGGGGAGTTCTCATGGTGTATGTACTGTACTGAACATGTAGAATGCCTTACAGAAGAGGTTGTGTACCTGTGATCAATGTCTGCTTGGCCAGACAGAAGGAAGGGAGGAATACTGAAGAACTAGACTAGCCATAATATGGCTATATGGCACTATGGCAAAAGGAAGCAGAGTAAATAATTATACTGAATGTAAGATGTGAAGAGCAGTAACAAAGGTGATAACATTGATAATAGAAACAATGGGTGTTACTTAAGAAGCTGGTAAGCTGTGAGGGCTGAAGTAGTGAGGAAAGGAAGGAGAAAGCAGAGAGATGAAGTGTAGACAAGCAACCAAGAAAAAGGTGACGTATAGTTAGAGGGCAGTTACATGAACAGACAGGCTGAGGGTCATGGTTCATTAAATGAGGCAGAGATGGCTTAGGCAAAGATAAGCAAGGATAATCTTCCATCAATGACTGAGGTGAGTTGTGTGCCAGGGAAGAGATGAGGGTTTAACACAATGAAGCATGGGGCCTTTATGGATTTTGGAGAAAGCATATGACAGAGGACAGACAAGGAATGTGGAAAATATTAAATATATGGGTAAATGAGAAGCTGTTGAATGCCATGAAGAGTATATGTATGTAAGGGCACTAAGGCTGCAGTGCGTGTGGATGGTGAACAAAGTGAATTTTTCTATCAATGTTAGATTGAAACAGGGATGTGTCATGTCTCCTTGGTTGTTCAATCTGTATATGGGTGGAGTTATAAAAGAGATAAAAGGCAGAGGCAGTGGATACTGGAGCAACCTTAATGAGAGAGGGTAGTGTTTGGAAACTTCCTGTACTCATACTGTTGAAAGCTGTGAAGAGTATGTGTGAGGGCGCTAAGGCCGCAGTGCATGTGGATGGAGAACCGAGTGAATTTTTTAACCAATGTTAGACTGAAACAAGGATGTGTCATGTCTCCATGGTTGTTCAATCTGTATATGGATGGAGCAATAAGAGATAAAAGTTAGGGGCAGTGGATATTGGAGTGAACCTAATGAGAGCAGCGAAGCATTTGGAGATTTCCAGTACTCTTGTTTGCAGATGATACTGTATTGTTAAGTGAAGATGAAGGAGAACTGCAAGACTTGGTGACTGAGTTTGGGAGTGTGTGTATGAAACAGAATGTAAGGATGAGTAAAGTTGTGGTCTTCGTGAGAAATGAAGTCACTGAATGCACAGTGAGGCTGGGTGGTGAGGAAATGTAAGTGCATTTAAGTACCTGGGTTGTGTGATGAGTATGGATGGAAGTTTGAAGGATGAAGTGCCTGAAAGGGTACAACAGGGAAGAAAGGTTGCTGGTTCTTTGAAAGCAGTGATAAGAAACAGGTATGCAAGCATGGAAGTAAAAAAGGAACTTTTCAATAGTTTTGTGATACCAACTCAATGCATGGAGGTAAAGCTTGGACCTTCTTAGAAGGATACAAGTTAAGAGCGAGAGCAGTGGAATGAGTTACGTGTGAAGTTTCACGGATAAACAGACTGAAAAATGAGGAGGTGATGGAAAGGAAGGAGAAATAGGGAGCACTGTCAGAAAAGAAAATAACTCCCAGTCAGCAGCATGGAAGTGCCAGCTGATGGAACGAATAAGAGGCAAGAGAGCATTTGATGGGGAAGTGATCACTAAAAAGAGTGTCTTCTAATACTGACCAATGGAGACTGTGAGAAATCAAAGGTGAGCAGTGAGGCAGATCTAAGCAAGAGAAGAAACAAGTGCTGAGGTCAAAGTGAGTGGGGATGCCAGTGTTAAGGATGAAGAGATCTTGAGAAGAAGGAAATTGTTCTGATAAGCATCCTTTGGTGATCACAGTCACCCCACAGGGAATACAGGCAACTGAAGTTACCAAGAAGAACTGGTGGAGTGAGACGATGTTTGAAAAATCAAGAAGGATGAAGGAGAGAATTAAAGAGCTAACAGTGATTCATTAATGGAGAAAGATATGAGCAGAGATATGAGGGATAGGAGAAGAAACAAAAAGAGGTTCAAAGGGGACACCACTGCGGATAAGGAGAGCTGTGTCATATGAAGGAGGGGATCCAAGGAAAGTATAGCCAAGAACAGG
>JAGKTI010023594.1:0-14739 GCA_018397915.1 Birgus latro
CGCTACTTCAATGGTCACTGTTCCTCTGAACTGTCTGCTTGCATCCCCCCACCTCTACGACGGGCACGTAGTACCCGTCTAGCAACAAACTCTCATCCCTTTTCTGTCCAACTCTCTAATGCAAGAGTTAACCGTTACTCCCAGTCTTTTATTTATGCAACTGGTCAACTCTGGAACTGTCTTCTTCTGTCTGTATTTCCTACTTCCTATGATCTCCAGTCTTTCAAACACAGTGTGTCCAGGCATCTCGAATTGAACGGATCTTGAATTTGGCTCTCTTTTGTACTGTTTTTGCTTTTTCTTGGAAGGAACAGTATGCAGGCTTGTGGCCTTTGGTTCCTTCTTCCATGCATTAAAAAAAAAAAAAAAAAAAAAACATTAACCCCTTCATAGTTGTCGGCCTCGAACGATGCTTTACTGTACCGGTGTCAATGACGATGAGTTAAAAGCTATAAAAAAAACTGCGAGCAATTATGGGAAGGGATCGAAGGTCACTGATATGTTTACACGACCCTACTCCACTGTCACAAGCAGCCAGGCGGTCAATTCCTCTCAGGTGTCTTCGCCGATATGTTTAAATGCTAATGTAACATGTCCCTTAATTTGGAGTAAGTTTCTTCCATTATGCCAAAAACAATAGTAGGTAAGGCTTAAGGAACATTATGATAATAAGAGAGGAAATCTTGCTGCAAGAGAAAGGTAATTTACCACCCACAAAATAGGCAGAAAAATACAGAAAACAAACTAGAGGAATATAAATTGACTTGGCAAGGTCATTAGGCTGTATGCTTACATGAAAATTTAAAGGTTTCACAATTTTAGGGGACGAAATGGAGCAAAAATGTTTACTAGTCAGAAGAAAAAAAAAAACTTTTGTCTCACGTCTTCTCATAAGTTAGCATCCCACATTTTTTGTTCAATGTCGCGGTTCCCAACATATTTCGGACCGACAGAGCATACAGTTATTTCTGCTCTTTGCAGCTAAGTGTACATTTACTGCTCATTCTTCGTTTGTTGTTATGTGTACGTTTGAGACAGTACTGATACAAATAATTATGTATTTCATTAACCCCTTCATAGCTGCCATCCTTGAACAATGCTTTACTGCACCGGTGTCAATGACGTTGAGTTAGGGAGCTATAAAATCTGCGAACAATTATGGGAAGGGAACGAAAGTCACTGGTATGGTTATACAAACCTGCTGTACCATCCCAAACAGCCAGGCGGTCAGTTCATCCCAGATGTTTTCGTCAGTATATTTTAATGCTAATGTAACATGCGCCCTAATTTTATTCTTTCACGATTCATAGCAAATCAGAAGATGGGTTTAGGGACAAAAAAAAAAAAAAAAATTAAAAGTGCACCAGACGAGTCTTACCACATCTGTAAGAAAATGAAACTGATTTTGAAACATAGAAAAAATGGTTCCAAGGCCTGCCACGGGAGCACACAAATTTCTGAACTCACGGCCATTGAGGGGGCTAAACATATGCTTTACTGTAAGCAGTAAAAGCACCTTACCAAATCAGTTCATCCTGATATTCTGTTATGTTTTTCTGATTGTTTCTGGGTTGGCAAATAAACATTTCTTGTTAAATCTGTTTCCCCGTTGTTTTTAGCTATTCTGCTGGTGTGCAACTCTTGTTGTTAGTTAACGTAATGGCGGGAGGTACTGTTCTGATCTAATTGTTTAACCAAACCTGGCCTAACTTAGCTTAACTGCACCTAATAATTTAACCTAACTTAATCTCCAGTTTGGAAGTTGGGAAACAAAATCCACACTTGAATATGTTGAGTTTCTTCCATTGTGCTGGAAACAATCGTAGGTACAGTCGCGTTCATGAGTCCCGATACACAGGTGTTTTTGTTGTCTATTGCAGTGCTCACTGCTTTTGGAATATGGAACTTTTGTGCTTACTGCTTGATACACTGAACATAATTTGGTCGGTTAGCAAGTGAAATAGTTCAACATCCTACCAACGGTGGACACAACATCAGACAAGACAACTACATGCGTATCAGGACTCACAAACGCAACTGTACAGCTTCAGGAACATGACGATAATAACAGAGAGGAAATTTTTCAGCAAGATAAAGAAATTTACCAAACTGAAACTAGAAAAATACAGAAACAAGCAGGATGCATATGCAAAGATTTGGTAAGGTCTTTCTGCTACGTTAAGTGTACATTTTCCGTTAAATAAATCAGTCTAAGTAGTACTTGTTTTTTGTTTCCGCTGGATTAATCGTGATTTAGGATTATTCAGTCACCCCTTCGCACCATATAGCCCGGATAATCGGGATATCTCTGTACTGCAATGGTGGTGAAAACCAATGATGCAATCCGGACTAATGTCTGATATGTCGGAAAAAGTCCGGATTAGCAGGAGTAAGTCCGGATGTCGCTTTTATCGGAATTTTGCATATTTCGGACTGGCTTGGGCCCCAATTAGTCCGTTATAGTGAGGTCTTACTGTATTGTGAAACCAACTCTAACACAAGGAAATGAAGCCTGGACCTTGTTGGAGGGACGAAAGTCAAGAGAGCAGTGGAAATGAGTTGTATGAGAGGAGCATGTGGAGCCACATGGAGAGACAGACTGACAAATGAGGAAGTGAAGGAGCGTTGTGGCGTTGATGTGGATGTGATAGGAAGCGTTAAGAAAAACACATTAAGGTGGTTTGGCCATGTGGAGAGGATGGAGAGTGAGAAACTGATGAGGGGTGTGTATGTGAGCGAGGTGGAGGGGGAGAGAGGGAGGGGGATGCCAAGGATGAGATAGAGGGATGGAGTGGAGAGGTATATGAGAGAGGGGAGTGTGAGCTGGGAGCAAGGCAGTGAAATGGCGGGGGACAGAGCGACGTGGAGGTGATTTGTTTGTGGCCACCCCTTACGGGATTACGGCGTCTGGCAATAGATAGATAGATTAAGATGATGGAAAAAACTGAGATACAGGTGGCTGACAATATATAATGAATAAGGAAGGCAGCACCGTAGTCAGACATGAAGCCATCAAGGATGCATGGCGTGAACATCAGCTGTTGGCTAAATGCAGATTCTGACTGGAACAGGAATACTCAAGAGAGGTGAACCAGTATTATGTCCCTTGTCACTGGTTAATTTTAGGAATATAGCTAAGACACTTGAAATCAGGATATAAATGAGTAAAGCTGAAATTTGTCTTTTATAGAAGCAGAAATTTTTAAAACAAAATGGCAGGGGACAGAGGGACATGGAGGCAATTTGTCTGTGGCCACCCCTTACAGGATTGAGGCATCTGGCTATAGATGGATAGACAGATAGATACTGTACTTTGGGGATGCAGAAGTGTTGAGTAGTAAATGGTTTGATTACTGTACTTGGGGATGCAAAGCGTTGAGTAGTAAATGGTTTGATAAATGCTGTTATAATTGAGGGTTTAATATCAAATGACTGGCTGAAGGGTAATAGTGAATGTTTATATGGGGAAAGACAATACTTTTGGGGGTAACTATATGGGCCTAAAAACTGTTAGATTAGATAAATTAAGCATGATAGTTCTGCAGTGCATGATTAAGCAGTTCATGAATACTGACATGATGCAACTGATCTGTATTAATCACGTTGTCAGAAGTTGTAATCTGCACATCGGAAACCTGTATTCTGTAAAACAGTCTTCTAATGGACGATGCTTCTTAATACTGCAACTCATTATGGATTCGTCTTCAAAAATAATCTAGTACAGAAGGTTCAGTCTATGTTGTATATGACAGCAATGCTTATCTTTGGCCTTCCCCTAAGAATCCCAACTATATGATCTCTGAGTTACATTGGCTGCCAGTAAAGGCTAGAACAGAATTTAAACTCTGTCTCATTACTTTCAAGGTTCTTCAGTTTGGTAAACCAAAGTATCTTGCTGAACTGCTGAAACTTTGGATGGTGTGCTCAGGTGTAATGTTATGAAAAGATGATGATCCCTTGCATCTTGATGAGCCCAGAGCTGTTCACCAGTTATCTTTTTCCAACACTGCTCCTAGGTTACATAATAAATTGCCATTACCCATGAGGTAATTGACTTCTGCTGAATTTTTTAAGGGGCAGCTCAAAGCCTTTTAATTTTCAAGGAGCTCTGATACAGGAAGAGGTGTTGTGACAGACAATTACAGAGTTTAAATTGTAGTGAAATGGCAGGGGACAGAGTGACATGGAGGCGATTTGTTTGTGGCCACCCCGTTCGGGATTGAGGCGTCTGGCAATAGATAGATAGAAATTGCTACAATTCTGCAGGCTAAGCTTGTATAAGAATGATATCATATTTTATTTACTGTTAAAGCGCTCAAACTGTGTCAAGTAATGAAGAACTCCCTACTGGAAATACTGATGCTTATTGGGGGGGGGGGAATACCGTTATTATTAAATGGGAGAAAAATCAACAGTAATTTGCCAGACAGGTTTTTCCACATCATTCAAGCTCCCACAATACAATGAAACACTGCATTATACTGTACACTGTACTGAACAACCAAGAGAACATGGCACACAACTGTCTCACTCCAACACTCCTACCCTGTAGCTAAGTGTAACAGTACCATAAAAAAAAAAAAAAAATTGAAAAACTACTTTCATTTCACAGTTTCTACCTGGTACCAGAGTAAAATACAGTACAATAAAGTACTCCACCAGAAATAAAATCACAACAAGATATCTATTGCTTCTACATTAAGTATCATACAGTACTTACAACATTTGCAGCATCTCCATATGATATCTGCAGGAGCTCCATGGCTCTGATCATGGACTGCATAGCCATGAAGATGTTCTGGAAGACCAGCTTAATATAACTTCGCTTGTCTTCATCGTTGTAGCCAGCACCGTGAATAATACGCATTTGCTTAATGAAGGTGGACTTCCCTGATTCTCCAGTGCCTGGAAGAACAACAGATACTTTTACTTTCTTATACTAAAGTACAACCAGGCAACATCAAAACAGAGAAACAACATTAGTAGTTGCTTCTCCTTGTTTTTGTGGCCTCATATTCATCAAAGAATGAACCCCTTGAACTGTTGGAAATTGCCCACTTCAGCTGGGTGCTCCCTGAAATCTTTTGAGGTTAAAGTTGAAGCAATGTTTTTGTTGTGAAAATGAGATGGGGTGAGTATGGCAAATGTGTTGTGATATGTGGGTTACATTTTATTAAGAACTGTTTGGAGTGAGTACGGTAAATGTGTTGTGATAAGTGGGTTGCATATTAATGAGAAATGTTTGGGGTGAGTACGGTAAATGTGATATGTGAGCTGCATTTTAGTGAGACCTGTTTGTGAGTTATTTTTAGTATAAAAAGCTGGGACAGGTGATGGCCACATCATAGTCTCACTAGATGCACTCATGTCTTTGTGGGCAGGGCAGTTTCTATGGCATGAATGGCTGGTGAGGATGTTTGGCAGGAGGCTCCTGATGACTGTGGCAGTTACTTGTCTATGTATAATTATGATGGAGTGCAGTGATGGATGGAGGAGGGATGATGATGGGAGTGGTGTAATTAGAGTTAACTTGGTGGGATGGATCCTGTGCTGGAGCAATGAATTGTTTACTTTCCATGTTTATGTGATCCTTGACCAGGAGTACTTGTTTCCTGGCATTAATGAGTGATTTTTTTTTTAAATTCACATCTCACACATAATAAAAAAAACTGAATTCCTCGTTTCACAAGTGTTCATTTAGAATGCTATTGAAGATAAAGCACTTCATTAATTTGATAACTTTTTTTTTTTTTTATAACAGTATAGCTTCCATTTTTTCACTGCTAAACTGTCAGAAGGTGCAGTCTACAGTAAAGTATTTGAAAGAACCAGTTTGTGCTGCCACATATTACTGTACTTGTGCACCCTTAAATTTGATACAGTACAGCTTCATTACATATGTACTGCTTATACTTTTGCACTGTACAAGCTTCATAATGCTTGGCACGGACAGGCAGTTCTATTATACACACTGACAGGCAGCTCTACCATACACACTTAAACCATATGAATTGGTCCTAAAAGGTAAATGGCCAGTAGGGCTGGGGAACACCCCTATCACTGGGGATGTGACCTGTCCTTACCCAGGGCTTCATGCATTGGCTTAGGTGACAAAGGCTTTCAGAGTACTGGTACTGTATACAGTATAGTTAAGTGCATGTGGAAATTCATGTTAGATCTGCTTGGTCTACAAATGAAATTCTGTACTGGATGTTATTGAGAATAAATGAAATGACATATTCTGCAACTGCATCCTTTTAAAATGTCTGCTCCCTATGTGAGATTGAACCTAAATTAGGAATACTGCCAGACACACACACAACTATACCCAACAACCAAAAACTCTCCACCTTATTGTGAGCTACACCAAACAAGAAAATTTGATACTTCTGTCACAAAAACATTATTCCCTAATTTAATACTTTCACTAAAAGCTCTCCACCTTACTGTGAGCTACACCAAACAAAAAAATTTGATACTTCTGTCACAAACACATTATTCCCTCATTTAATACTTTCACTTAACATGTTCTTCACTATAAAGTTGTCTGTCAACATGACAGCTCTTTATAAAAAAAAATAAAAAAAAAATCCATTGTTAATTATCAAGCCCTACTCTCCTGCCATAGGACAAAGGGTGCACCCTCCCACCCATGCAGATTTATGAAAAACTGCTCATCTTCTACTCATACTTATGCCAGGAAGAAAGGTTTATTTGGTGAACCAAAATATCCCTGATTTAGCTCAATCCTTTCCCTGCCAGGAGAATGAAAGAAATAATCACTAACCCGCTTGATACTGAAAGGGTAATACATAAAAGTCAAGTGATTTTTCACTACAAATCATGCCTGACAAGGTGTATTGGCGTAAACCAACATGGTGATATGTAAATGTCAAGTGATTTTTTGCAAGAAATTGCACATGGCAATGTGTCATGTCATACTGCAAGAGAAATATGTATGTCCCAGCTTAGTTGCTGGAAGCAGACTGAGTTATCCCTGAGTGGTATGGAGGAGTGTTGTACCTGATGACTGGATCAACAGACACAATGACAGAAAGAAATCCTCATGGATCATGGTAGCAAGACACACACTGAGTTAGCCCTGAGTGGTATGGGGAAAGGTTGTACTTAATGACCAAATCTCTAGACATCACTCAATATCAGGAAAAATTCTGTGTGTCCTGTGACATCCCCCAGATGCTCCTCCCCTCTTTTGAGGGCTTTTCCCATGAGGCAGAGGTTAAGCAGTCAGTGTGTGGACACAAGAGTCAAGGACAATTCAATTCACAACAGCTTTTATCTCAAAACTACGCATCACTTATCTCCGAAAACAGCCTATGAACCAACATTTAATACAAACAGATACACTCAAACAGCAAAAAATACATTTTTATACCAGTATTTATTTGTAGGAAACTGCAAGGCTTGGTGAATGAGTTTGAGTGTGTAAGAAATGGAACCTAAAGGTGAATGTAGGGAAGAGTAAAGCTGTGGTCTTTGACAGAAATGAAGTCACTGAATGCACAACGAGATTGGATGACGAGGAAATGAAAATGTGAGTGCATTTCAGTACAGTACTTCAGTAGTGTGATAAGTGTGGAATGATGTTTAGAGGATGAAGTGCTTGAAATGATGCAACAGAGAAGAAAGGGTGCTGGTTCTTTGAAAGCAATAAAATGAAATTGGAAAGTGAGCAAGGAAGTATAAGGCATCGCATGACAGTATTGTGATACCAGCTCTAACGTATGGAAGCGACTGGGATCTTGCTGGAAGGACACAAGTCAAGGTGAGAGCAGTGGAAATGTGTTATCTGAGAGGAGCATGTGGAGTTCCATAAAAAGACAGACTGACAAATAAGGAAGTGAAGGAGCACGGTGGTGTGGATGTGATAGAAAGCATTAGGAGAAATACATTGAGGTGGTTTGGCCATGTGGAGAGGATAGAGAGCAAGAGACTAGCAAGGAGAATTTATGTGAGTGAAGTGGAGGGGGGAAGGGAGAGGGGAAGGGGAGGCCGAGGATGAGAAGGAGGAATGGAGAGGAGAGGTATGTGAGAGAAAGGGGGGTGTTAGCTGAGGGGAGGGCACTAAAATGGTGGGGAACAGGGCAACATGAAGGCGATTTGTCTGTGGCCACCCCTTGGGATCCAGGTGTCTGGTTATAGATAGAATATGATTTTTAACCCGAGGTGTCCCGTTGACGTACGGATACATTGCAATGTTTTGTCACGGTGACACCCATCAACATACCCGTACGTTATGCAATTGCAAGGCCAGTCATTTGCACATTTTTCAAGTTTCACGGGTGATTTTTGGTAGGCATATGTGGGAGACCTTCCTCTACCTGCTGTCAAGTGGGGATACTGCCTGGCCCCACCTGACCTCCCCCTCCCCCCACACTCGGCAATTCACCTATTAGCAGTGACCTGGCCCGTAGAGACATGTTGCGCCACGGTCTTTCCAATGATGAAATTCACGGTGAAAATGATTCCTGAGGTGGAGGATAAAGAAATAAAGAAGCTAAAGGAAGAAACAAACAAAAGTGATGAGGTGGTAATGTTGTAAAGGAAGGTGCCATATGTGGATGTGTTTGGTGACTGAACAATGCTTCTATTGCTTATATAAATGTGTTAAAACCAATATAGTCTGTTACTACACATAAATTCGTACCAAATACATAAATAAATATGTAATTGGAAGTGGCTTGAATTAGTTAACCCTTCCATAGTTCGTTTTCTTTAGCCAGGTATCTGAAGCCTCATGGCTCACTTACCTTTCAACATACTGGAAATGTCGGATAGTGATTCAACCTTTTTCTCTGATGTGATAACCCTCCAGTAGTCTGTGATAAATTCCTACCCATACAGAGTTATTTATTCCCCTTTCATGTTCTATTTCTTTGGTGATATATTAGTAATACATGCGTATCATCACACTTCCATTTGTTTCACTATTCAGAAATTTTCCAAGCTGTCCCACAGCGAGATCCAGAAACAGACTTAACACCCCAGATTTCACATTAAGGTTTGGTAAGAGTGGCTGGGGTACGATGACTATACATGCAACAACCTTCATGATATATTTTTGATATCATTATGCTTGTATTTACATTCCTATTGCTGTTTCATATTAATGGATACTAACCTTACCGTTAACTTTGGTTATGTGTTCATTACTCCTTTATTTATTTACTATTATGATGCCTGGCATACACACCCGCCACTCGCGTCTGTCGTCCTATACGCTACTACTGCGACGTTGTCGTTACTACAGCGACGGTGCCAAATCTTGCAGGGAGGTACAACATGGCGAAATAAACTTTAGGAGGCAACTGTACAAGAGTATATTGGTTTTCACACAATAATATAGGCGATATAAGCGTTGTTCACTCACCAAACACATCAACATATGGCACCATCCTTTACGACATTACCACCTCATCACTTCTTTCTGTTTCTTCCTCTAGCTTGTTTATTCCTTTGTTTTCCACCTTAGGAATCACTTTCACCATGAATTTCATCATTGGAGAGATCGTGGCGTAACATGTCTTTACTGGCTAGGTCACTGCTAACAGGTGAATTACCGAGAAAATGGCATGTGGGGGGAGGTGCAGGGGGGGAGGTCAGGCGGGGCAAGGCAGTATCCCCGCTTGACAGTGGGTAGAGGAAGGTCTCCCACATGTGCCTACCAAAAATCACCTGTGAAACTTGAAAAATATGCAAGTGACTGACCTTGCAATTGCATAACCTATGGGGGTAATACAGCTTAGTGATTTTCATTTAATGTGGTACTTTCCAGGAACACAATTACAGCATAAACTGAGGAATTATAGAATGAATTTAATAAAATTTGAAAGGTACAATAAATCCTAAATTATCCATCATCGCAATATCCAGCACAATGCAATAACCGGCGCTTTTTGCTCGGTTCTATTAAAACAATATCCGGCTCAGAAACAGGAAGCAATCAGCCCTCCGGCTCAGACCCGGGACCCAACTGGCACACAGAGAGACCCCACAATGTACCACCCAGACCCCACAATGCACCACCCAATCACAATGTGTTGCGGAAGCGGCCCACCCAGCGCATCAAGCCTACAATCGCTCTCTCAATTTCTCCCGTGGATGCCATACAGTGAGGAGTACCTGTGCACTCTGCTTGTGGCCCATGAGGTGGCTGAACACTAGTGCTGTGACTTAGTCTGTGGCCTCCCATGCCTTGCTCAATGCTGTAGTGCTCTAACTACTATATAGTGAGGACATACCAGTGAGTATCTGCCCTCCATCAATGCCAATACTAGTAGCGTACAATATGATGATGATTATATATACTGTATTACCGGTATGTACTGTATTACAGAGATAGCCCCATTATCTGGGCTATAAGGTGTGAAGGGGTGACTGAATAGTCCAAAATCACGATTAATCCGGCGGAAACAAAAAACAAGTACTGTTAGACTGATTTATTTACCGGTAAATGTACACTTAACGTAGCAGAATGACCTTACCAGATCTTTGCATATGCATCCTGCTTGTTTCTGTATTTTTCCTAGTTTCAGTTTGGTAAATTTCTTTATCTTGCTGAAAAATTTCCTCCCTGTTATTATCGTCACGTTCCTGAAGCTGTACCTACAATTGTTTCCAGCACAATGGAAGAAACTCAACATATTCAAGTGTGGATTTCGTTTCCCAACTTCCAAACTGGAGATTAAGTTAGGTTAAATTATTAGGTGCAGTTAAGCTAAGTCAGGCCAGGATTGGTTAAACAATGAGATCAGAACTTCCGCCATTACGTTAACTAACAACAAGAGTTGTCACACCAGAAGAACAGCTAAACACAACGGGGAAACAGATTTAACAAGAAATGTTTATTTGCCAACCCAAAAATAATCAGAAAAACATAACAGAATATAAGGATTAACTGATTTGGTAAGGTGTTTTTTTTTTAAGCATATGTTTAGCCCCCTCAATGGCAGTGGGTTCAGAAATTTGCATGCTCCTGAGGCAGGCCTTGGAACCATTTTTTCTAAGTTCTAAAATCAGTTTCTTTTTCTTGCAGATGTGGTAAGACTCGTCTGGTGCATTTTTTTTTTTTTTTTTTGTCCCTAAACCCATCTTCTGATTTGCTATGAATCATGAAAGAATAAAATTAGGGGGCATGTTACATTGGCATTTAAACATATCGACGAAAACATCTGGGATGAAGTGACCGCCTGGCTGTTTGGGATGGTATAGCAGGTTTGTTTAACTATACCAGTGACCTTCGTTCCCTTCCCATAATTGTTCGCAGATTTTATGGCTCCCTAACTCAACGTCACTGACACCGGTACAGTAATGCATTGTTCAAAGATGGCAGCTATGAAGGGGTTAATGGAAATACATAATTATTTGTATCAATACTGTATCACACATACACATAACAACAAACAAAGAGTGAGCAGTAAATATACACTCAGCTGTAAAGAGCAGAAAGAACATATTACATCTCTTGTGAAATCTGCTTCCAAGAGATTAGGTGTGCTAAGCCGATTCCGAACTTTCTTTACCCCTGCACAGTTGTTGACCTTGTACACGGGTTTTATTCGCCCGTGTATGGAGTACAACTCTCATGTGTGGGGAGGCTCTCCATATGCAGCTCTTCTCAATAGGGTGGAGAAAGGCTTTTCGTCTCATTAACTCTCCTCCTCTTACTGATTCCCTTCAACCTTTGTCTCTTCGCCGCACTGTTGCATCTTTATCTCTCTTCTATCGCTACTTCAATGGTCACTGTTCCTCTGAACTGTCTGCTTGCATCCCCCCACCTCTACGACGGGCACGTAGTACCCGTCTAGCAACAAACTCTCATCCCTTTTCTGTCCAACTCTCTAATGCAAGAGTTAACCGTTACTCCCAGTCTTTTATTTATACAACTGGTCAACTCTGGAACTGTCTTCGTCTGTCTGTATTTCCTACTTCCTATGATCTCCAGTCTTTCAAACGCAGTGTGTCCAGGCATCTCGAATTGAACGGATCTTGAATTTGGCTCTCTTTTGTACTGTTTTTGCTTTTTCTTGGAAGGAACAGTTATGCAGGCCATGGCCTTTGGTTCCTTCTTCCATGCATAAAAAAAAATAATAACTATGCGCTGTCGGTCCAAAATGTGTTGGGAACCATGACATTGAACAAAGAATGTGGGATGCTAACTTACGAGAAGACGTGAGACGAAAGTTTTTTCTTTTTTTTTTCTGATTAGTAAACATTTTTGCTCCATTTCGTCTCCTAAAATTGTGAAGCCTATAAATTTTCGTGTAAGCATACAGCCTAATGACCTTGCCAAGTCAGTTTATATTTCTCTAGTTTGTTTTCTGTATTTTTCTGTATTTTGAGGGTTGTAAATTACATTTCTCTCGCAGAAAGATTTCCTCTCTTAATATCATAACGTTCCTTAAGCCTTACCTACTATTGTTTTCGGCATAATGGAAGAAACCTACTCAAAATTAAGGGGCATGTTACATTAGCATTTACACATATCGGCGAAGACATCTGAGAGGGGGTGACCGCCTGGCTGCTTGGGACAGTAGAGTAGGGTCATGTAAACATACCAGTAACCTTCGATCCCTTCCCATAATTGCTCGCGGTTTTTTATAGCTCTTAACTCAACGTCACTGACACCGGTACAGTAAAGCATCGTTCAAGGCTGACAGCTATAAAGGGGTTAATGGAATACATTATTGTTTGCATCAGTACTCTCTCTTTCACACATACACTTAAGAACGAATAAAAGAATGAACATAATGTACACTTAACTAAAAGAGACAGAAATAACTATATGCTCTGCCAGTCTGAAACGGGGAGCGCGATATCTAACGAAGAATGTGAAACTGAATGCTAACTTAAGAGAACACGTGAGATGGTAGAGTAATTTTTTTTCTGATTAGCAAACATTTTAAGAGAACACGTGAGATGGTAATTTTTTTTCTGATTAGCAAACATTTCTGTTCCATTTCGTCCCTTAAAATTGTGAAACCCATAAATTTTCGTCTATGCATACAGCCTAAAGACTTTACCAGTTCAATTCATATTCCTCTAGTTTGTTTTCTGTATTTTTCTACTTTGAATTTGGTAATAATTACCTTCTCTTGCTGAAAAGATTTCCTCCTTTATCATGGTCATCACGTTCTTTAGGCCGTACCTACAACTGTTTCCAGCATAATGGAAGAAACTTATTCAACGTAATAAGAAGTGGATTTCAATTAGAAATGGATTTTGTTTCCCAATTCTCCAATTGGAGCCCAGGTTAGGATAGGTTAAATTATTAGGTAGTTAAGCAATGTTAGGCTAGGTTAGGTTATCAGTAGCCTAACCAAACTCCACCCTGCCACCCATGTGATCGAGTTGTGAGCAAGAGGTGTGGGTGGGGGGACAGACTCACGCTGGTTTACCCGTGCCTCGCTCGCTAGCAACCGGATGCTTCGTGTTTAAACCGGAGCTATCATATGAATAATTTTATGTATTACTGTACCATGGAACCATTCAGTCACGGCCCGGATATACCAAAGGCTGGATGGATAATCCGAGCCTGGATAATCGAGCATTCACGGTACTGTACTATATGTACTGTACAAATAGTATTATATTTTATGCTTGACTTTAATCTATTACTCAATGGTAATATAGTAGTACAGTGTACTGAACAGTAAATTACTGTACTTTCTTGATTTTACAGTATTCTATCAATAGGAACGTGTATTAACTGTTTTTTGACGTTTTAAAGCATTTTAGGCGTTAAGACAGTGGATAAGTGCAATAGGGTGTGAGGGTTTGAGGACCACTAGGGAGGACTCTTGCATTATTCAGCATTTTGACAGTATCTGGCAGGCCTTGGGCTCTATTACGCCAGATAAACGGGAGTTTACTGTATATATACATCAAGCCTTCATTTTTGACCAATCATTATTCGACAATTCATAGTTCGATATGGTTATCCCTGCCATTTCATCAATTCAAACCATGCACCACCAGACAGACTAGCTGAGCTGCCTCAGTTTCCTGCGCTCTGCCCTGCTCATCGGTTGTCTCTTCATCTGTCTGCTTTTCTATTTGACCACGAGGAATACTACAGCACCACCATGGCTCCACCCAAGACCCCTACTATTACCCCAGTCAATCAAACGCTCTTACCAAATGATACTGTTTTGGCGCCAGTTTTACGTAATGAACATCTTCGTTTGCACTAGGTTGGTAGGTTATAATCATTGGGGGGTCCAAGGGTAAAGCCCCCCCAGTTAGGTTTCAGTGCTTCCAATCAAGCTTCCACTACTATTTATGGTTTTAAATTGTACGCATTTGAGTTTGTTTGGTGTGGTGGTCATGTCCAATCGGTGCGATCGGCAGTAAACATGTTATCAAAGACGTTCAGTAGGCTTTCTGTAATATCGTTAAGTAAGTACGGTATACTTCCTTTGTTCTCTAATATTTTTTTTGATCGAAAATCAAATGTCAATCATCTGTGATGTATGCAGTACTAAAATTTTCCTTGAGAACCCTGGTCTATAAGAAAACAGCTCAAATCCCTGTGCCATTCTCGTTCGCATTTACCAGTATTTTTACCATCTTTACTGAATATTTTTTGAACGACGAAGGTTGTCGCTAACATAACCCTCCTATTTCTTAACAATTTTATACGAAAAATAAATTCATTATTCAACTACTTTCTATGGAACGCACTCCTGTCAAATTGTGGGAGAAGGGTTTGTGTGTGTG
>JAGKTI010023595.1:0-14739 GCA_018397915.1 Birgus latro
TTGCGAAGGAACCTGGCTCGTCCACCCCTTGAATACTTGGTCACTTTACCCTTTTGTTTCTTCCGCACAACAGCAAGGGTCGGGTCAGATTGTTGTTCTTGGAAGGGTCGGGTCAGATTGTTGTTCTTGGACAACATCTTGACTACAAATCAGATCTTGCGGCAATGCAATAGCCACCGGGGCAACACAATTTGGAGCCTTGACCATGGCTTGTGTTACTGCAGCCGAAGTCTGAGTAGTGACATCTACGGTGCAACTATACTTGGCACCTGCAGCCGAAGTCTGAGTAGTGACATCTACGGTGCAACTATACTTGGCACCTGGTCTGTTACCTATAATGAGGTCAAACATAGGTTCTTGCATAACAACTGCAACTGTTGAACCTGTGTAAAAGGGAGATGATACCTGGATACGTGCCTCAGGGAACAGTCTCACTGATCCGTCAATAAGCTGAGCTTGGATCTGTCTGCTAGTATATTCTTCAGGAAGAACAAGACTCTGCCTGACAGTACAACCTGAGGAACCATTGTCTCTCAGAACATTAACAGAAACACCTCCCACAAACCCTGGCTGAACAAGGAAGGCACTGTTACCTGTGGGAGGGCCTGTGGAGGAAGCGGCCAGCCATTGATAAGGCTGCATGGCACACAACTCTTCAAATCTGACAGGACTAGATGCCTTAGGGGTCGTACCCAAACTAGGTGCATGAGGAGTTGTACTCACCATCTGGGGAGCAGGAGCATTGACGTCCTGTGGAGGAGAATTCACCATCTGAGGGGGACTAGTGAACTGTGAAGGAGGACCTGTGCTGGTGGGGACGGCACCATCGTGCGCCTGTTGGGGAATGAAGGCTGCATTTGCCTCCTGCATCCGATACACTGGGGCTGGTGCTGAAAAGGTTTGTCCCGGTTGTCGATTGTGTGACTGATACTGCTGCTGGTTAGGGTACTGCTTGTACCTCTTCCAGTCAGGTTTCTGTGTATTCTTCCCCTGGTCCTTCTGCGGTTTGTTTGGACCTTGGCCATTATTCTGAGAACGGCCTTGATGCTGGGGTTCAGTCTGGGATTGCTTACCAGACTTAGCAGTATCTTTCTTATTCCATGGCTGTTGCCTACGAGTTTGGTACCCGTATGCAGTAAAGAAAGTATCAGCCTTTTCCACCATTTGGTTTGCATTCTTCACTTTGGACATCTTGAGCTGGGCCATAAGCTCAGCAGGCCACAACTTTTCCAGCTGTGTGCACAGCACGAGGTCGATCATTCCCTCTCGCATGCTGGGAGTCTCGTCCTTCTCTATCCACTCGCCTAAGTATGCCGTGAGACGGTCAAGGAACTGAACAGCTGTCTCCTTTTCCTGGAGACACGCCTTCATGAACTGATTCCTAGCATCATCAACGGTAAGACCATATGCTTTGATGAGTGCGGTCTTCATCATCTCGTACGAGAGATTATCTCCGCGATTTCTGTGGAGAATGTCGAGGGCAGGGCCCTCAAACAGGCTAAGGAACTGAAGCCACTTAGCTGCCTCATCCAGATCGTACAGCTTTGCCATGTCTTTGAAACGAGCTATAAATGGCCCGATTCGCTCGCCTTCCTTGTAAGAAGGAAGCTTGAGACGTGGAGTTGCTAGAACAGGTGCTGAGAAAGCTCTAGCAGAGCTTGGGTTAGCTGCACCCGATGTACCTGAAGCCAAGGAGTCTCGCTTCAGCTTTAGCCCTTCCAGCTCGTGTTTTTCACGTGCCTGGCGCTCGGCATGCTCATGTTCACGTTCTCTCTCACGTGCCTCGCGCTCAGCACGCTCGTGTTCTTCACGTGCCTCGCGCTCTGCATGCTCGTATTCACATACTTTCTGCCGTTCCTCCCGCTCAATTTTCTGCTCTTCACGGGCGGCATTCTCACGTTGCTGCTCGTAATTGAAGCGTGACAGGACATAATCTCGAATTTCCTGGGGGTTAGTAAGCCCCATATCCTTAGCTTCTTGCACGTATGCACTGGATTCCATCATGCTCAGTTTGAGACTGAGTGACTAAACTAAGAGTGAGTGAGTAATTTGGTAATAATTCAAAGCTAGGAGTTTATCCTGGCGAGGTCGCCAGATGTCAGGGGGAAAATGTAATATTGTAAGAGGAAAATGTAATATTGTATAATTGGAGTATACAATGTATAGCTATGTGTGCTAGGAATGACTCAAGTCATTTATTACGAGAGAATAGACTTGTGAAATTAAGTAGCAATTTCACTTTTATGCTGGCTTACTTCGCCAGTTCTCTAGAGTCGAGAATTTATAGGCTTTCTCAACGGTACACAGCAGAGACTAGATGCTCAAGTAAGCTGTAATATTGTAGCGTTGGCCTCTGAGAAAGTTAGTTTCTCCCCTTAACATTCAAAAAATAATAATAATAATAATAATCAGGATCTTGGCTGAGCCAAACTCCTAGCTAGCACAACGGATTTAAGGATTAATACCCAAAAGCTGGCTTAAGTACCAGTCATGATTAATGTAAGGAATTGTGCTAACATGGAGTAGCAAAAGTGTACTAAATATGTGGGGAAATTAAACACGACTGTTACATTAACAAAGCTCAAGAAAACGAACTGTAAATTTATTGAATACAAGAAAATAAATTTACGTTATATGACTCCAATTCAAATCAAGAAAGGGAAAAGCTCTCACTCAAACACTCAGACAAATAGCTAAATAACCCAAAACTTAGGCCTAGGAAAACAAAAGGAAATACTAATCGGTATAGAAGACTGTGCTGCAGTCGATCACCAAGCTGGTGGGAGCTTTGGGAATACACGCCGATACAAGCTGAGATTTGAAATCATTAAGAAAATTGATCACTCGAGCTTTCGTGAAGCATAACCCACACGCACCGTGACTAGAAACAGACTGGCTATGGTTTTGAGTGTCCGACGTGAGGAGTGTGTGAAAGGGTGTGGCCGGGCAACGGCCAGAGAGGCGGAAGCGATAATTCAGAAATTATCGCTCAGAGGAATGCACCGTCTGCACATAAAAACAATCACTTGCGAAAGAATGACGAAAGTTTTGACAACTTGATACGAATATAAGTACGCGAGCGGACGGTTGAGAGAATGAGCGAAATCTCGTGCATTTCAGAATCATTTGTTGCTCCCGCAAAATCACTCGGTCACAATTTATGTTACATAATTTTACGATGTAGAAAATTCGTGACAGTCAGTCAACTTGTACCTTTCCTTCTTGCTGGAAGTTTGCTCTCATTCAGCCAGTCCCAAAGAAGGATGACCATTCCCAGCCTTCTAACTATCGTCCAATTGCATTAATATCCTGTGTCTCAAAAGTATTCGAGTCTATTCTGAACAAAAAAAATTTAAAGCATCTTTCCTATCACAACCTTCTTTCTGATCGTCAGTATGGGTTCCGTCAGGGACGCTCCACTGGTGATCTTCTCACCTAAATTTCAGACTCCTGGTCATCCTCCTTTCGGGCTTTGCCATTGCACTTGACATCTCAAAGGCTTTCGATCGAGTCTGGCATAAATCTTTAATTTCCAAACTGCTTTCTTACGGTTTCTGTCCTTCTATCTGTGCCTTCATCTCTAGCTTCCTTTCTGCCTTCTTGTTCTCCTAGATCCATCAACAGTGGTGTTCCTCAGGGCTCTGTCCTATCACCAACTCTCTTCCTTTTATTCATCAGTGACCTAAGCTGTACATCTAACCCTCGTACGCTGATGATTCCACCCTTCACCTTTCCATTCGGTTCCCACAACGTCCATCTCAGCATTTACTTCAACAAACAAGGGATGAGGCCATGGCACACCTGATGTCTGACTTGGCTCGTATTTCTAATTGGGGTAAAAATAATCTGTGGTTTTTAATGCATCAAAGACTCAGTTCTTACACCTATCAACCCGACAAAATCTTCCACAGAAGTACCCATTAATGTTTAATAATGTCTAGCTCGTTCCTGCATCATCCTTGAATATGCTTGGGGTTTCATTCACCCAGGATTTATCTTGGAAAGAACGTATTACATCTCTTGTGAAATCTGCTTCCAAGAGATTAGGTGTGTTAAGCCATCTCCGAGCCCTCTTTACCCCTGCACAGTTGTTGACTATACACGGGTTTTATTCGCCTCTGTTTAGTGTACAACTCTCATTTATGGGGAGGCTCCCCACAAACAGCCATTCTCACTAGGATGGAGTCAAAGGGTTTTCGTCTCATTAACTCTCCTCCTCTTATTAGCTCCCTTCAACCTCTGTCTCTTTGCCGCACTGTTGTTTCTTTATCTCTTTTCTGTCACTACTTCAATGCCCACTATTCCTCTGAACTGTCTGCTTGCATCCCTCCACCTCTACGACGGGCACGTAGCACCCGTCTAGCAACAAACGCTCATCCCTTTTCTGTCCAGCTCTCTAATGCAAGAGGTAACCGTTACTTCCAGTCCTTCATTTATGCAACTGGTCAACTCTGGAACTGTCTTCCTCTGTCTGTATTTCCTACTTCCTATGATCTCCAGTCGTTCAAATGCAGTGTGTCCAGGAATCTTGAAATGAACGGATATTGAATTTGGCTCTCTTTTGTATTGTTTTTGTTTTTTCTTGGAAGGAACAGTAAGGCGGGCTCATGGCCTTTGGTTCCTTCTTCCTCGCCTAAAGTAAAAAAAAAATAAAAAAAATAAAGAAAGATAAAAAGATCTTAAATGGTTTTAGTATTCTCCATTTATGTATCCTTTAATCTCACGTTCTACTTTTCCGAAAATGCTTTCAAGACATGCTGTTAATAATTTTCGTGAAACTTTATCTCCCTGATGCACGCCCTTCTTAATCATATTATAATCTTAGTCTTTATGTAATGTAGCTTATTTTTTTTTTTTAATGCAAGAAAGAAGGAACCAAAGGCCAAGTGCCCGCAAAGAGTTCCCTCCAAGAAAAAAAAAAAAACAATACAAAAGAGAGCCAAATTCAAGATCCATTCATTTTGAGATGCCTGGACACACTGCGTTTGAAAGACTGGAGATCATAGGAAGAAGGAAATACAGACAGAGGGAGACAGTTCCAGAGCTGACCTGTTGAATAAATGAAGGACTGGGAGTAATGGTTAATGCTTGCATCAGAGAGTTGAACAGAAAAGGGATGTGAGTTTGTTGCTAGACGTGTGCTATGCACCCGTCGTATAGGTGGAGAGATGCAAGCAGACAGTTCGGAGGAGCAGTGACCATTGAAGTAACGATAGAAAAGAGATAAAGACGCAACAGTGTGGCAGTGAGACAGAGGTTGAAGGGAGCCAGTAAGAGGAGGAGAGTTAATGAGATGAAAAGCCTTTGACTCCACCCTGTTGAAAAGAGCTGTATGTGGGGTGCCTCACCACACATTTTTTTTTTTTCTTAATGCAAGGAAGAATGAACCAAAGGCCGTGGGCCCGCAAACTGTTCCTTCCAAGAACAAACAAAACCAATACAAAAAGAGAGCCAAATTCAAGATCCAGTGTTCATTTCGAGATGCCTGGACACACTGCGTTTGAAGGACTGGAGATCATAGGAAGTAGGAAATACAGACAGAGGAAGACAGTTCCAGAGTTGACTGGTTGCACAAATGAAGGACTGGGAATAACGGTTAACTCTTGCATTAGAGAGTTGGACAGAAAACGGATGAGAGGTTGTTGCTAGACGGGTGCTACGTGCCCGTTGTAGAGGTGGAGGGATGCAAGCAGACAGTTCAGAGGAACAGTAGCCATTGAAGCAGCGATAGAAAAGAGATAAAGATGCAACAGTGCGGCGAAGAGACAGAGGTTGAAGGGAGCTAGTAAGAGGAGGAGAGTTAATGAGACGAAAAGCCTTTGACTCCACCCTATTGATAAGGGCTGCATGTGTGGAGCCTCCCCACACATGAGAGTTGTACTCTAAACAGGGGCGAATAAAACCCGTGTACAAAGTCAACGTCCAGGGGTAAAGAAGGTTCGGAGTCGGCTTAGCACACCTAATTTCTTGGAAGCAGATTTCACAAGAGATGTAACATGTTCCTTCCAAGATAAATCCCTAGTGAATGAAGCACCAAGCATGTTTAAGGATGATGCAGGAGCGAGCTGTACATTATTAAACATCAGTGGAAGATTTTGTTGGGTTGATAGGTGTAAGAATTGAGTCTTTGATGCATTAAAAACAACAAGATTATTTTTACCCCAGTTAAAGATACGAGCCAAGTCAGACATTAGGTGGCCATAGCCTCATCCCTTGTTTGCTGAAGTAACTGCTGAGATGGACGTTGCGGGAACCGAAAGGAAAGGTGAAGGGTGGAATCATCAGCGTACGAGTGGATAGGGTTAGACGTACAGCTTAGAAGGTCATTGATGAATAAAAGGAAGAGAGTTGGTGATAGGACAGAGCCATGAGGAACACTACTGTTGATAGATCTAGGAGAAAAGCGATGGCCGTCTACAACAGCAGCTTTTGAACGACCAGAAAGGAAGCTAGAGATGAAGGCAAAGATAGAAGGAGAGAACCCGTAAGAGGGCAGTTTAGAAATTAAAGATTTATGCCAGACTCGATCGAAAGCCTTTCAGATGTCAAGTGCAATGGCAAAGCTTTCGCCAAAGTCCCGAAAGGAGGATAACCAGGAGTCCGAAGTGTAGGTGAGAAGATCGCCAGTGGAGCGTCCCTGACGGAACCCATACTAATGATCAGAAAGAAGGTTGTGATAGGAAAGATGCTTTAAAATTTTTCTGTTAAGAACAGACTCAAACACTTTTGAAACATAGGATGTTAAAGCAACTGGACGATAGTTAGAGGGTTGGGAATGGTCACCCTTCTTTGGGACTGACTGAATGAGAGCAAACTTCCAGCAAGAAGGAAAGGTAAAAGTTGATAGACAAAGGCGAAAGAGTTTACATAGGCAGGGTGTAAGCACTGAAGCACAGTTCTTGAGGACAACAGGAGGGACCCCATCAGGCCCATATGCCTTGTTAGTATTGAGACCAGTGATGGCTGTAAATACATCAGCTGAAGAAATTTTAATGTCAGCCATAAGGAAGTCAGAGGGGGGAAGTGACGGAGGAATAGCACCGGAATCGTCTAAGGTGGAATTGGAGGAGAAAGTCTGAGTGAAGAGATCTGCTTTATGAGTAGGAGAAACAGCTACAGAGCCATCAGAGTAGAAAAGAGGAGGGAAGGATGATGGCACGCTCCTTCTGGCACCTTGCCTTTTGGCAAGGTGCCAGAAGGAGCGTGACGAATTCGAGTTGGAGAGTTGAGAACATTTAGTGCGGATGTTATTATTTTTAGCAGAACGAAGAACAGACTTAGCATGATAAGAAAGTTGTGATTCAGGGGTGGGTTGGCTCTAGTACCTTTTTTTGGTCCTCTCCTTGTTGTGGACAGCATTAGAACAAGCCTGATTAAACCAAGGCTTTCTTGCATTAGACAAAGGATATGAGAAAGGAATGTATGCTTCCATGCCGAGAGAATAACCTCTATAATGCGTAAGGTACACGCAGATGGCTCCTGGCCATGGAAGCAATAATCATTCCAGGGAAAATCAAAGAAGTACTGCCTGAGGGCCTCCCAATCCGCAGCTCCAAATTGCCACAGACAACGTTTCTTTGGAGGGTCCTCAGGCCGCACAGGAGCGATATGACAGGTTAAGATAATAAGGTTATGATCGGAGGAGCCCAATGGAGAAAAAAGATTAACAGTACAAGGAGAAGGATTAGCTGTAAGGAAGAGATCAAGTATGTTGGAGCTCTCTCCAAGGCAGTCAGGGATATGGGTAGGGTGCTGTTCATGTTGCTCTAGGTCATTAAGGATAGAAAAGGTGTAGCCTTGTTTACCAAGTGGATCATTGAAAGGAGAGGAGAGCCAAAGATGGTGATGAACATTGAGAACATGAGAGATGTACTCTACACAGGGGTGAATAAAATCCGTGCATAAAGTCAACAGCTGTGCAGGGGTAAAGAAGGTACAGAGTTGGCTTAGCACACCTAATCTCTTGGAAGCAGATTTTTACGAGAGACGTAATATGAAAGGAATGAGAGAGTGTTTTTGACTGGAGATATGAATGGAAAAGTAGGTAATGTGAAGGTGGATGAAGTGGTTGGTGAGTGGGGTGTACCTGCAGAGATGAATGAGAATGGCAGTGCATTAGTGGACATTTGTGGCGGGAGGGGGTTGGTGATAGCTGATACACTCTTCAGGCACAAAATGATCCATAGATATATGTAGCGAGTGATGAGAAGGGTGGATGGTGAACTGAATGAACGGAAGGCAACGATTGATTGTGTGTGTGTGGATGAAAGGATGAGAAGGTGTGTAATGGATGCAAGAGTATATGACTTTCGGACCACCTCTTAGTGGTGGTCAGAATCAGAGTCCAAACAAAATGGAGAAAGAGAAGAAGAGAAGGACAGGAGAAAGTAGTTCTTACAAGGAGGGTGGAAAAGTTACAAGAGGATGGAAAAAAGGCAGAATATAAAAGGGAAGTGGAGGAGCAATTGGATGAATATAGATTGGAGCAGATGGGGGACGTGGAAGGTGTGTGCAAGATATTCAAAGAAGAAATCTGTGCAGCATGTGTGGTGGTCTGTGGGATGAAGAGGAGGCGAAAGGGGGTTCAGTGAACAGCATGGTGGACTGAAGAGGTGAGAGAGGCTGTGGTACAAAAGAAGAAAGCATATAGTGAGTGGATGAGGAACAGGGGTTTTGAAGAAGTTGAGAGATGGTCGAGAGAGTTATATGTAGAGTGGAGGAGAGAGGTGAAAAGATTAGTAAGAGAGAGTAAGAAGAGAGTGGATGAGGAAGTTGGAAGAAATTTGAGTGCAAAGTGGAGGGAATATAAGAAAATGTTCTGGAAAGAGGTAAAGAGCGTTAGACAGGGTGCCAAAGATGTTAGTTGGGGAGTGAAAGATAAAAATGGTAGATTACTAGTGGAGAAGGGAGAAAAAGTGAACAGATGGAGAGAACATTTTAATGAATTGTTAAACATAGAGAATGAAAGTAATGCAAGTATAAGTGGCTGGGAAATGGCTGGGAGAAGGAGGGATGTGGGAAAAGAGGAAGAAATCAGTAGGATGGAAGTTGTGGAAGCAATGAAGAAAGTTAAAATGGGGAAAGCCTCAGGAATTGGTGGAGTGTGTGGTGAAATGCTGAAGTATGGGGGAGAGATAGAAATAGAATGGATGTGGAAGGTGTGCAGATTGGCTTGGGAGGAGGGTAGAGTCCCGGAGGATTGGAAGTCAGGTATAATTATTCCCCTGTACAAAGGAAAAGAGGAAAAGAATTGTGTGGTAATCATAGGGGCATTTGCCTTCTTAGTGTAATAGGAAAAGTATATGATAGGATACTTATTGACACAGTTAGGGAAATAACAGAGGAATTAGTTGAAGAAGAACACGGAGGTTTTAGGAAGGGAAGAGGTTGTGTAGATCAGATATTCATTCTTAGATCTTTAGTGGAAAAGTTTCCATAGAAGGAAAAGAAGTTGTATAAAGCCTTCATGGATTTGGAGAAAGCATATGTCAGGGTGGATAGACAAGGATTGTGGAGTGTTAAGAACATATGAAGTAGATGGGAAGTTGTTGAATGCTGTGAAGAGTATGTATGAGGGTGCTAAGGCTGCAGTGCATGTGGATGGTGAACTGAGTGAATTTTTCCATTTGATGGTTGGATTGAAACAAGGATGTGTCATGTCTCCATCATTGTTCAGTCCGTATATGGATGAGGTTATAAAAGAGATACAAGGTAGGGCAGTGGATGTTGGAGCAGCTCTAGTGAGAGAGGACAGTGTTTGGAAACTCCTTGTACTCATGTTTGCAGATGATGGTGTGTTGTTAATTGAAGACGAAGCGGAGCTGCATGGGTTGATAGATGAGTCTGGGAGAGTGTGTAAGAAACGGAATCTAAAGGTAGGGAAGAGTAAAGTGATGGTCTTCGAGAGAAGTGAAGTCAGTGAATGTACAGTGAGATTGGGTGGGGAGGATATGAAGAATGTGAGTGCATTTAAGTCCTTGGGTAGTGCGATGAGTAAGGATGGAAGTTTAGAGGGTGAAGTGCTTGAAAGAGTGCAGCAGGGAAGAAAGGTTGCTGGTTCGTTGAAAGCAGTGATACAAAACAGGGAAGTGAGCATGGAAGTGAAAAAGCTACTACATGACAGTATTGTGATACCAACTCTAACGTATGGAAGTGAAGCTTGAATCCTGTTGGAGGGACAGAAGTCAAGAGTGAGAGCAGTGGAAATGAGTTATTTGAGAGGAGCCTGTGGAGTCACATGGAGAGACAGACTGACAAATGAGGAAGTGAAGAAGCGTTGTGGTGTGGATGTGGATGTGATAGGAAGCGTTAGGAGAAACACATTAAGGTGGTTTGGCCATGCGGAGAGGATGGAGAGTGAGAGACTGATGTGTATGTGAGTGAGGTGGAGGGAGGGAGAGGGAGGGGGAGGCCAAGGATGAGATGGAAGGATGTCGTTGAGAGGTATATGAGAGAGGGGGGTGTGAGTTGGGAGCAGGGCAGTGAAATGGCGGGGGACAGAGCGACATGGAGGTGATTTGTTTGTGGCCACCCCTTACGGGATTAAGGCGTCTGGCAATAGATAGTAATATGCTCTTTCCAAGATAAGTCCCGAGTGATTGAAACCCCAAGCATGTTCTAGGATGATTCAGGATTGGGCTGAATATTATTAAACATTAGTGGGTACTCCTGTGGAAGTTTGTGTCGGGTTGATAGGTGTAAAAACTGAGTTTTTGATTCATTAAAAACATCATGATTATTTTTACCCCTTGTTTGTTGAAGCTGTTGTTGAGATGAACGTTGCGAGAACCAAACGAAAAGGTGAAGGGTGAAATCATCACCGTACGAGTGGATAGAGTTAGATGTACAGCTTAGAAGGTCATTGATGAATAAAAGAAAGAGAGTTGGTGATAGGACAGAGCCCAGAGGAACACCACGTTTGATAGATCTAGGAGAAGAACGATGGCCGTCTACAACAGCGGCTATAGAACAACCAGAAAGGAAGCTATAGATGAAGGTGCAGATAGAAGGATAGAACTGTTGCAGTTCCCTCTCTATACAGTATATATTTTCTAGTGGCTTTACAATGTTCATGTTTGCTCCTTGTTTCCGCAGTGAACTTATAATTGCTATGTGCTCCACAGAGCCAAAAGCCATTTTGTAATCAACAGAACCTAGGCACACTCGTTTTCTATATTCAGTACTTTTCTTAGTTGGCTGGTTCAGTGTGTGTAAATGGTTTGTAGTTGAATACCTGCTTTGGAGTCCTGCCTGTTCACGAGGATGGTTTCTTCCAAATTTGTTGCTATTCTGTTCGGAAGGACTTTCTCTGTGTATTTAATGACTTCGCTATAGTATCTTTCAGTGATATAATTTGTTGATTTTCCAAAGCTATTATGCTTCAGACCTGTTTCAAATTTTTTTCCTTTTTTGATGATTACTTTGATCTGATTGATGTTTATCTTTCGTTTTTCTTGTCTCTGTCTCATGCTGACAATAAAGTTATCAAATTCTTCTCTTTATATTTCATTTGTCTTTGTTTTCACTTTCATCTACTTTCTTCTTTTCATGAGCTCGAGGGTCGTTTTTGAATGCCTGTTCGCTTTGGTTGTATTAGCTTCCCTTATTAACTCTGCTGATTCCCTTAACACTTCTCTAGGTCTACCGTTCAATTCATCAGTGTCACACTCAGTGTAACTTAGAACCTAAGACCTGTTCTTTGTTTCTAACTGAAAGGCAGCTTTGCCTTCACTGATGAACTTTTATTGGGCATACCATTTTATTTTCAGTCAGCTTCTTTCTTTCATTTCTGAAAGTGAATCTGGCTGTGCAACCCACCATTTTGTGGTCACTTCCTTTATTTACTTTGTTACCTCTGCCAACGAGGTTGGAGGAAGTTATGTATTCACCTATGTTTGTCTGTTTATTTGTCCAGACGATATCTCCAAAAGTTCTCTGTGAATTTCAGTGAAATTTTGTAGAAGGGTGAGCCATGGGCTCAAAAAAAAAAAAAAAAAAAAAAAGGTTAAATTTTGAGGCACATCCAGACCTGGATCCGAAGTATCCTGCACACTATCTCCAAAAGTTCTCACTGAATTTCAATGAAGTTTTGTGGAAGAGTAGTCCATGGACCAAGAAAGAGTTGATTAAATTTTGGGGAGGATCCGGATCCGGATCGTACGTATTATCTCCATATGGGTCAAGGAACAATTGATTAAATTTGGAGGCGGATCTAGATCATATGTATTCTACACAATATCTCCACGGATCCGGATCCGGATTCTTTTAATGGCAGTGGCATTGGCGAAGATATGCGCTCTCTGAGTGCTTTCTAGTTGATACCTGACATTAGTGATCGTGTTGTTCATATCTCCTATAATGAAGTCGATTTCATTTTATGTTTTTACATTTGGGCTATTGCAGGTCCATTTTCTCCCTGTTCTTTTGTGGAAGAATGTGTTCATTATTCTTATGGGATACATTTCAGCAAAATTTCCCACCATTTCACCTGCCATTCCTCTCTCCTACTCCGAATTTCCCAAACGTGCTTCTCCATTTTTCCAGCTTCTGCATTAAGTCTCCCATGAGTCTTCTTCCTTAATCTGAGAGGTGTCATCATAGAATGTTTCTGTTTCTTCATCTGTGCATTGAGATATTAGTGCATATACTTGTATTACTTTCAGGGTGTATCTCTGGCATAGTCTAATTACAATCCATGTCAGTTTGTCAGACAGACTGCTGAATTTAACACTGGTCTCAGCAAGATTTTTTAAAATTAAAAATCCTACACCACCAAGTCTTTCCTTCTGCCTTCTTCTGTCGTAAACTTGGCGGTTGCTGTACTGGAACTGAACTAGATTTCCTTCTCCTCTGTGAACCACACTTAGACCTATAATATCCCAGCTAACTTTTTTTTTTTATTCAGTCAATAAGGTATCTAGTTTATAATCTTCCGCGAGGCTTCTTACGTTGTATGTGTAGACTTACATGGATTTCAGTTTGTTTAATGTCCCCGTTTCTGATTTGCCAAGACAGTGCCTACTCACCTTCGGTGGCACATTGCCCGTAAGCACACGAGGCAGTGCGGTTGGACTGTTAGTAGACGATAATCCAAGAGGACGTCAAAATATTCATGACCGGTAGAATTGATGTGTAATTGTGGGGATTGTGGCAAAGTAATCTCACCTCCGTCACATGGCTTCTAGTTTTCATTTCGTTTCGTTTATAAATGCTGCAACACGCTTGCATGCCTAGGCCATGGTCACCTAATTGTAGTTCTCCATGCTGCTCTATCTCTGGCATCCTCCCTATTCAGTGTCTTATCCCTGAGGTCACACACAGTGATCTCATTCTAGTTTTTTTTTTTTTTTTTTGGTCTACTGCTCGCAGCCCTACCCCTAACGTTAACACTTCTGACTTCCTGCTCCCAATTGACATACTCCATCCTTTCCACATGCCCAAACCATCTCTATCTACCTCTCCTCACCACAACACCAATACACTTCAGTCCCATCCTACCTCTTAACTCTTCCATCGTAAACTTAGCCCCCCCCCCCCCGCCTCGCATTCAAAGGTGCACTGCACATCCACCTAATTTTTGTCATTTGTTTACGTTTGAGTCAGTTAATATCCTCTTCCTTTACTGACCAGGTCACACTGCCATGTAGCATTGCATTCCTAACACATGCCACATACTTTGAAAGATCCCTCAGCACAGAGGGAGAGCCTTCTCAGTGTCAGGAGAGGCAACAGCTTCCTGAACTTCTTCCAACCACTCCACACTCCAGCCCCACCTCCTGCACACAACATGTCTCCCAAATAAGAAAACTCTTCCTTTCAAGCTTGATGATATCCACATGCTCCCCCCGACACACCGCACACATGAAATCAGCATTACCTTGCAGTCTACTTCTAATACCACTACATCTCATATGCACTTACTTACCACAAACACTGCGCAAGATGGAACTACTTCCCATGCCCTAGTGGCAAACTTCTAATGGCCACTCTCCCTCTTTTCTGACAGTACCGCCACCAACCCTAGACACCATCACCTTTGTTTTATCTGCATTTACTCTCAAGCCCTTGTGCCCCATACTGTCTCTCCACTTCCTAAGTCTTTCCTCCACCTCCCTTTCATTCTCTGCAGTCAACACTAAATCGTCGGTATACAACATCTCCCACAGGAGTCCATTTCCGAAGTTACGTAAGAGGGCTTCAAGCATCATGATAAACAACATGGGGCTCAAGACTGACCCCTGATGCACACTAACATTCACGGTGAGATGTATTTTTCTTTTCACCTTAATATGCATACTCACTGGAGCCTTGTATATCTGTAGGAGTTCCATGGTCCACGCCATCTAGGACGGTACCTCGTATATCTAAGAGGCGTTCCCCTATCCACAGCCTGGGTTTCATACTCTTTCATTTTGTAGTCTTATTCCATTCCACTCCTCGTTTCCAACACATGAGCCCTATTTTTCCGCGCAGTGTGATGACATCTGCTCTCATCCCCGCCAGGATGGTGACTATGTGGTGACAGTGTATGCCGACTTTTCTGATGTGCCTGTGGTAGCGCGGGCTGGAGGTGTGGCGAAGGCAGCAGACCTGGTGGTGGACGTATGGGCACCCCGGGGCCTGGAGAACCTCCAGTTCGAGCCTGGAGTTGCACCTCGCTTCTTTGCCATTGTGAGTCTACCTGTCTGTCCGTCCTACACACACACACACACACACACACACACACACACACACACACAC
>JAGKTI010023596.1:0-14738 GCA_018397915.1 Birgus latro
CCAAACACTGGATCAGCTGGCTCCAAACCTTCCCTATCCCAATCAAACTCCTCATTCAACAACCGGCTATAATGCTCTCTCCATGCATCTTTAATATCCTCACTGTTTACCACTACCCTTCCTTCATCATTCTTCACACACTGCTCGCCTACAATGTCCCGATTATCTCTCTTCATCTGATTTGCCACCCTAAAAACCATATTTTTCCTTCCTTCATGATTTAGATTATCAAGTAAAAGTCTCTGTGACTCAGACTTCGCCCTGTATACCTCTCTTCTAGCCCTGCGCTTGGCAGCCAAGTACTCCTCCCTGTTACCACCCTTCTTCCATTCCCGGAAAAGCCTTCTCTTCTCCTTAACTGCGGCTTCTACACCCTCATCCCACCACCAAGTTACTTTATGTCTTGGTGGGCCTCTTGTCCAACCGCATACTGCATCGGTAACTCTCAAGAGGTTGTTCTTAAGGGCTCCATACTGTTCATTAACGTCTCTATCTTTGGCTTCCTGTTCAGCCACCACTCTCCTCATCTCACTATAAAAGGCATCCCTTACTGATTGGTTTCTCAGCTTCCATATTTTCCTCCTAGGTACATATGTCATCCTTCTCATCACTCGTTCCTTAAGCACCATGTCACAAATCAACAGTTTGTGCTGCTGAACACACTCCTCGCTTCCTATAACTTTAACATCCCTCACTAATCTCCTATCAACCCTCCTTACCAGAAAATAATCTATCTGGCTACTATTTCCCCCGGACTCGTACGTAATCAATCTACTCACTCTTTTTCTAAAATGTGTGTTGCACACAATCATGTCCATAGCCTCCCCAAACTCGAGTATTCTTTCCCCTTCCGCATTCCTCACACCATATGCACATCCTCCATGGACTCCTTCATAACCTTGAGCTGCTTCACCAACATGACCATTTAAATCCCCTCCCAGAACCACTACCTCATCATCACCCATACCACTTACTACACGTATTAAATCATCCCAAAATCTATCCTTCTCTGCGTCATCCAATCCTACCTGCGGAGCATATGCTGATATAACTGAAACAATCACCCGTCCGATCAAAATTTTCACTACTATTATCCTATCACTTACTCTCATGACATTCATAACATACTCCACCCATTTCTCCGCAACCAACACACCCACACCCCCATATCCGTCAGTTCCCCCCTGCCAAAACAGCTTATAGTAGCAATCCTTCCCAGCAATCTTTCTGGCTGATCCAACCCTGTACCGGACTTCCTGCAAACAAGCCACATCCACCCACCTCCTACTAAATGCCTCAACAACTTCCCCCGCTCTTCCCCTCAAACTTCCCACATTCAACGAACCCACCCTAAACCCCCTGGGTGATTTGCTGTCCTCAGGCTTGCTTTGATGCTTGTTATTGTACTTGGTCATAGTCGGTAAGATAAAGGGGGGTAAACATTCCAAAGGCCCAGCCCACTGCACAGTCCTAGGTCCAGGCAATGGATCTGGGACCCCTAGCCCACCAGCTTACTAGCGGCTGTGGTAGTGGCCTCGGGGCACCCTGCCAGGACACCTGCAGGGACACCCTCCAAGCGCGGCTTGGCACTGCAACTGCCCCGCCATTATACACCCACTGATAGGGCAGCCTCCTGGGGCGCTACTCCCAGGTTCGGGCCCCTCTCTATTGAGCGGAAGCGGCAGCCTGGGAACCGCAATGCCCTGTACCCTCTAGCACAGGTTCGAGCCCCATCTCGCCCCGGACCCGTGATCTATGCCGGCGGAACCCCTGCCAAGCCCCCCCCGAAAGTCCGCCACTAGGTAGCGGGGGCAAAGTTTTCTGGCCGCATGCCCTTGCTGGCGTCAACCCCTGTAACGTAGTGGGGTACGTTGTGTGATATGTAAAGCGCATGTGGTGTAGTGCATAGGATAGTTAGAGGAAATGTTTGGGAGAGTATGCTGGTCTACTCTCCATGTTACTGTCACACTGAAAAGGTCAGCAAGGGAGGATGATTAGGTAGCTAGTGAAAGGGGCTCCAGCTCTCCCTATCACCAGCATTCCATTCCCCTCGGGAGTACTACCCTGTTCGGCCCGTGCTACAGCCTCCTCCTACAAGTTAGTTGTTTTTACGGGGTGGGGCACTAACCCACCACCAACCCTTTTAGTCGCCTCTTACGACAAGCAGGGATACTGGGGGAGAATTCTTGAAAANTAATTTTACGATGATAAATGAAACAAACATGAACTGATGTACTGTACAGTAATATTAATAAGAAAACATCATAGGTAAGAAACATTTTAAAAAAAAAATGCATTTACACTGATGTGAAGACTGGTGTGGTTTACGGGACTGGTGGCGGGGCGAGGCTTGGCTACTGTGGTCCCGCAGGGCCTACGTCATCACTATCACTGTCGGCAGATATTTCCACATCTTGTTGTGTTTTTCTGCCTCTCTCATGAATCCCTCGAAGTCAGAATCATCACTGGGATCATCAGAATGAAAAAGGTTAGGGATGCTAGGATCGCTGGCTGCTCTGCGCTACGCAAATCTTCCCTGGATTTTTCCACTGATTTCATCCATTGAAATGAGCCCTATGCCCTATTCTTATACCAAATAATATATATATAAAAAAAATAAGGTAACTGATAGTGCCATGCACCTGGAATTGGTTAATTATTTGGCAACATCCAACCTGCACTCGTTCGCTAATTTCCCCTGCTTTTTTCCCCTTGAAATATGCCGTATGACCTATTCTCATAATATAAATTTATATAAAAAAGGAAGAGAGAAGCCTGAGTGATATTTATATTCACCTAGAACTACCTAATTTATTAGGTACTGTCTAGATTTCCTACGACTTATTTCATAGCATATACATTACAGCTGATATTTTCAACTCTTGGTTACTGAGATACATACATCAATCAGTTCACTGTCGTCCTTCAAGGTGGAAACACGTCGCAGGCGCGCCCCTCCATTTCCGCCGATTTTGCGCCCATTATAAAAGGCCCTGTGACCTCTACCCCTACTAAACATCACGTGGGAAGTGGCAAAGGACTGTAGATATATATAAGTGTAATAAAGTACTAGAAATGATAAAGTGTGAGTGTGTATATGAGTAAGAAATGACAGAATACCAGCGGCGAACTAGCGCGAGTGGAAGGCTCGTATGTGCTAGTATTTTACATTGCTTTCAGTGTTTTTTTTTTGGGGGGGAGTATGGATTCCCAACTACTTGGAAATCATTGAATAGTGTTTCTAGTGATATCAGGTAGTGGTAATCATATTACAGGATGTCGGGAAGTGTGAAGTGGAGACTTAGTTACCCAACTTCAGAAGTCTCCACAAGTCCTACGGTAGTCAACGAGTTCTAAAAAAAAACATCCCAGGAGAAAGCTGACGGTATGTGCCATAAGCATATGATTCCAGAACTAATAACTGATTTTTGGCAAATACATGTATTTTTAAAAAGTCAGTCGGAGCACGGATCTGCCCCGAGGGATGGGCACGGCGCGCCTCTGACAACCTCGCGGTTTAAGAATTAATAAATTAGTAACATATGATTTTCCCTTTCTGAAACTAAATTGCCTTTCTGTTATCATATTGTGTTCTTCTCGATGGTTTACCCAAACTTTTCTGATCAGCTTTTCCAGTATCTTACTTAAAACACTGTTTAGTGATACTGGTCGGTAGCTGAGTGGATTTTGTATATTCCCTTTCTTGAATAAGGGGACAATGTTTGCTTTCTTCCAAATATCTGGTAATTTACCCTGACCCAAAGATTCCTTGAATATTAACAATAATGGTCTACTAAACTCCTTTGCACATTCATGTAGAACCCAACATGAAATTTTGTCTGGACCATCTGCTTTTCCTTTGTCTAATTTACTTAACTCTTCCTGTATTTCTTTTTCTGATATTTGTATATCTGGTAATGTGTGAGCATGCATGTTCCATATCATCCCTCTCAAAATTATTTTCTTCTGTAAAAACTGATAGGAAATTCTTATTTAGTACTTCACAAATATCTTTCTCTTGTGTATATAAGATCCCTTTATCCGTAATGGATTGTATTTTATCTTTTACTATGGTTTTGCTTCGGATGTAGGTGTAAAATAGATTCAGCTGATCACTACTTTTGTTTATGATGTCCTCCTCAAACTGTTAGTAGGCTTCTCTCCTTATTCTTGTGTATTCATGTCTTGCCTGTTTACAGTTGTTATATGCCCTCTCACTATTGTGTTTTGTATCTATTCCACAACAAGTCTCTTTTTTCTTTTGATTTTTTACATTCTTTATTAAACCATTTTTTTATTTTCATTACTGTTCCTTTGTGCTGAGGGATGTAATTCTGGACTCTTATTTCATAAAATTCACAGACTTTTCTATATATAATGTTTAAATCTTGTCCTCTAAGCTCTTTTTAACAATCTATTTCTAAGAAGTATTTCTTTAGGTCATGATAATTGCCCTTTTTGTAGTTAAGGCTCTTTTTGTAACTTTCATTACTGTTAACTGTCATATGCAATCCTGAAGTTGCAATTTAATACTGTATGGTTGCTTCTGCCAAATGGAGGGTGATACATAATACTGTCAATATCATTTTCTTGCCTAGTAAATATAAGATGTAGTACTGATGGTACATCATGTCCTCTTTTTCTGGTGCTTTCTTTTACATGTTGCGTTAGGAAAAACTCCTTCACAAGGTCCAGGAGCTTTTGGTCCCAACTGCTTTCCTGGCTTTTTATTTCAATATTCCAATTTATATTTGTATTGAAATCTCCAAATAGTTTAATTCTTTCTGATTTCTCCTCCATTCTATGTACTGATGCTCTTAAACTTGGAATTGTACTCTCTGCCAGTTCTTCATATTCGCCTTTTTCCCAAATGTTTGATTTAGGTAGCACGTATAAATTTGCCACAATTAATTTCCCTTCAGATGTACTAATCTCTACTGCTATCAGCTCTACCTGTGAGGGTATATCTAGTTCTATATCTTTGACTTGCAGATTTTTCTTTGTTAATATTATAATTCCTCTTCCTTTTTTTAAGCTCCTCTCTCTTCTCCATATATTGTATTCCTCTAGGTTTAGGGTGTCATTTGATATCCTTGATGTTAATTTTGTTTCATTAAGGCAAACAAAATGTGGTTCCTTCTCTTTAATATAATCATTCATCTCTAGTAATTTTGATACCATTCCATCTATATTTGAGTAGATCAACTTAATCATCTTGTTTACATACTTGTCATGACTTGGGTCTACTACCTTCCTCCTTCCTATTCCCTCCTGTATATGTACTGTACCACTTTTGAACCTGCAACCCTATTAATTTGTAAAAAAAAAAAAAAAAATTTGTTCTTCTCTTCCTCTGATCTTCCCTCGTTCTTTGTTTTTGCCTCCTCCCTCTTCTCTTTTAGTAATCCCAGTTCCTCCTGAGTTAGGCATTTTTTTGTCCATGCATTTTTAAAATCCTCTTTTTCCATAAGTTTGTTTACACTCTGGAAGGTTACTTTCAGTAGCCTTGATTTATTTCTCTCGTATTTCCCTAGCCTTTTGTGTTCCTCGATGTCTTTCCTACAGATTTCCTCTGATACTTCCTTCAAATTGTTCATTACATTTGCCATCTCCTTTTGGCCTCTCGAAATCTTGTTTTTATTTCATCTTCCTGTATACCAGTGATTACTATAAATTTGTTGATGTCTGCTGAATCTTTGACCTATTTTGGATTGTTTTGGATTATTTTCTTTACTTCCTTTTTAATGCTCTTTCTTAAGCTCGTTTCTAAGTCTTTCTTTACTTTCACCATTTCAGCATATGTGGTTTCTGTAGCTTTGCATCGCTTCTTTCACCTGGGTATCTCAGTATCACTGCTATGATCTATCAGAGTGCTAGCCTGCCTACTTGTCTCAGTATCATTTCTGAACTCTTCCATAATACTCTCATAGCTGACAACTGTGCCTGCCATTTCACTAATCTTCCTTCTGAGTGTACCAACCTCAACTAAAAGCTCATCTATTGTTGTGTCTTTCCTGTTAACTTCCTTTACTAATTTTTCATTTTCCTCCTTCTGCATGTGCAACTGCTTTTTAATTTCATTCATTTCACTCTGAAATGCCTTCTCTAATCTGTGCACTTGTTCAACCAACTTACTGTATGTCTCCATTTCCACTAGTTTCGGGAAGAAATCATCATCGTGCTTTCTACCTTTATCCCTTTTCTTCACTTCTTCCATATTTACTTTACTAAACATGGTGCTCATCTTGTGGTACTATGAAAAGAATGTACATACTCACAGAGTCACAGTTTACATTTAGCACGCCGTAGCCAAAACACTAAACAGCTGATTCGCTTGTTTGGCGCACCTGCACTATTTGTTGTATTGTAGATATTACATAGGCATTAGCATATATCTTATAAACACAATGTACAGGATGTAATGTCTGATGGTAACGTACACAGTTTCTCACTAGGAATGTCAATTCACAGTAAGTAGTGTCTGATTTCACGTGATATCTGTACACAGTCTGTTGTCCCAGACTATCATGAATCCTTAACATACGATGTTTCTCAAAATATCCTTGTAGTCCAAACAACCAAGAAATTCATAACGTATTCAAACACGTGGAAGTCCACAGGAGACTTATCAGACACTACTACCTTACCAAACATCCTCTCCCACCTGTATATAATGCCAGAGAGAAGCCCTTCACATCAGGAAAGGGGGCAGATAATGCCCGAGATCACAATTAGGGCGGAGTAAGGAGACAGGGGAGACTGGCTGTCACGCTAAGCTCGTTTGTAAATCACTATCAAGATAACTGTGCAATAAAACTCAGTAACCCACAAGTGCTGTAACTCACCTCGTTGATAATACGTCTCCCGACTTTATTCTGGTTGTACTAAATAATCCATAATCGACTTCTCTAAAAGTACCTCCAACCACGGTCTTGAGAAGTGTTATGATGATCTTGCACTGTGAGAGCCCGTGCCTTACTCTGGTAGTTGTGGTGAAGATGGTGGTGGGGGATGTGGTGGAGAAGGTGGGGATCGTGGTGGAGAAGGTGGGGATCGTGGTGGAGGGTGGTGGAGGTATGGGGATGTCAGCAGTGTTTTAGCTCCTCATGCTGGGTCAGACTGCTAGCGGAATTTCCTCCCTCGTCACTCTTCTTTATGCTGTTTGTAGCTTCTCACCTCTATGTTTGCTTATTTTCTTCTTATTTTGTAGTGCTTGATTTTCCTTAGTCATTGTGATTAATTTGTAGGCTTGTAGAGTTGTTGATAGACGCAATTCTTTGCTGCTATTGTTTCTCATAAATCGTGGAGTTGAGCTGGTTAGGAGCGAGACGTTATATTTGTTTGATTGCTTTGGTTGAGACATTAATCGGCTTTGTTTACCACTGCTACGTGAACCTAGTGGGTTCGTGGTTACCGCTGCACACCAATCTCAACCCAATCGTGACTCGCTCACTGAACCACAACCCAATCGTGACTTGCTCATTTACCCAGCAAGCATTAATTATGATATAAATCTACCACCAAAATCATTCATGCAAGTCACGATTAAGAGTAAGATGGGAAATTGCAATGTCATTGCATTTGAAGAGACGGTTAGAATAAATGGCCTTTTAATTGAGTGTGCTCTGTGTTGGATGAATCAAAATGGTGAAACTAATGTCATTTTCTCTAACACCATGAATGGAGAAAGGAACCTGTATTTGTAGGTTAGAGATGTGCCCAGCCCCTATACGCAAAGTGACAGTAGCGGGAACGTCTAGTAAACTCAACAGAGAGAGTGAATAAAGGAGCATTTGGTTTGCTCAGATAATTCTGATGTGAAAAACGATTTACTAGACGTCCTGGAAAAACACTGACAAGCTGTTGCATTACCTGGTGAAAACTTAGGTTGTACAAATCTAATTCAACACCATATTAACATAAAACAAGAGAAAAAACCGATTTACGTACCGGCATACAGAATTGCTCACTCACAACATGCACTAGCAAAGCAATATGTTGATAAAATGTTAAGTTTGGATATCACTGAACCTTCAGTATCCCCATGAAACGCACCACTCTTCTTTGTACCTAAACAAAACGGTGAGATGACGGCAGTTGTTGATTATCGCAAACTTAATCAGGTAACCATTCCTGAACGTTTTCCCATGCCATTGTTAAGTGATGTCCTGCACAATATTGGACCAGAAAATATGGTCTTTTCTACAATTGATTTATTAAGTGGCTATTATCAGATAGGATTAGATGCAGAATCCCGCAAGTACACTGCTTTCTCTACAGACAGTGGGCATTATCAATATAAGAGAATGCCGATGGGACTGATGACGGCTCCTGGCACATTCCAGTAATTAATGACTAGCGTACTGGCTGGAATATCAGGCGACAGTATATTTGTCTACCTGGACGACATCATCACTGCAACACCCACACTAGCAGAACATCTACAGTTAGATCAGCTACTACACAAGTTAGCCAGTGCAGGTTTTAAAATTAAGCTGCAAGGCTTGGTAGATGAGTTTGGGAGAGTGTGTAAGAAACGGAATCTAAAGGTGAATGTGGGGAAGAGTAAAGTGATGGTCTTCGAGAGAAGTGAACCCAGTGAGTGTACAGTGAGATTGGATGGGAAGGAAATGGAGAATGCGAGTGAATTTAAGTACTTGGGCAGTGTGATGAGTAAGGATGGTAGTCTGGAGGGTGAAGTGCTCGAAAGGGTACAGCAGGGAAGGAAGGTTGCTGGTTCGTTGAAAGCAGTGATAAGAAACAGGGAGGTGTGCATGGAAATGAAAAAGCTGTTACATGACAGTATTGTGATACCAACTCTGACATATGGAAGTGAAGCTTGGACCCTGTTGGAAGGACAGAAGTCAAGAGTGAGAGCAGTGGAAATGAGTTACTTGAGAGGAGCATGTGGAGTCACATGGAGAGACAGACTAACAAATGAGGAAGTGAAGGAGCGTTGTGGTGTGGTTGAGGATGTGATGGGAAGCGTTAGGAGAAACACGTTAAGGTGGTTCGGGCATGGGGAGAGGATGGAGAGTGAAAGATTGACGAAGAGAGTGTACGTGAGTGAGGTGGAGGGGGCGAGAGGGAGGGGGAGGCCGAGGATGAGATGGAGGGATGGAGTGGAGAGGTATATGAGAGAGGGGTGTGTGAGTTGGGAGCGTGGTAGTGAAATGGCAGGGGACAGAGTGACATGGAGGCATTTTGTTTGTGGCCACCCCGTTCAGGATTGAGATGTCTGGCAATAGATAGAGACAGATTAAATGTAAATTTTGCTTTAAGTAAATAAAATTCTTAGGCCACAGACTAGATGCAGAGGGGATCCACACCTCTCAGGACAAAATAAAAGCAGTAAGAGATTTCCCAGAACCCAAAAATGTGGATGTAGTAAGACAATTTTTAGGGCTCGCCGGATATTATAAGGCATTTATACAACACTTCTCTCACATAGCCCAACCCTTATTCCTCCTGCTGAAAAGAAAAAAAAAGTGGTATTTCAGTGGGGAGAAGAACCAAAAAATGCATTTAATGAATTAAAAGATAAACTTACACGTGCACCTTGTTTGGCTTATCCTAACTTCACAAAGCCATTCATAATTTGCACAGATGCTTCTCTCAAAGGTTTAGGTGCTGTATTGATGCAAGAGGATAAACGAGGTAAATACCAACCCATTGCTTTTGCCAGTACACAAATAAAAGGAGCAGAGAAAAATTACTGTGTAACTGACTTAGAAGCCCTAGCGGTAATATTTGCTCTATAGAAATTCAGTGACCTTGTGTACTGATATGAAATTCACCTATATACAGACCACAAGCCTCTTATAGGCATGTTCCAAGAAAAACTCCTCTCTGGGAGGAGAGCACGATGGAAATACAAAATCCAGAATTACAATGTAAATATTCACTAGATAAAAGGTCAAGTGAACGTGGCAGCAGATGCCTTATCACGAAACCCATTAGCTAACGTCGCTACAATAAATCCACGAGAATCACTCCCCAAAAAGGATGAAACGATCCCCACAATTCAAGAAATCTCACAAGCACAAAGACAGGACCCAGTATGGTCCAAAGTAATATATCATCTCGAGTCAGGCGATGATGTACCATTACCCAAGTTACAGGTACCACTTGAACAATTCACAATGGTAAACAATGCCTTATATAGGGTAAATCCAGGACAACCAAACCATAGAAAAAATATTAGGCAGTTAGTTGCACCTAGTACAATGATACCAAACATTTTAAGGACAGTACACGATAGTCCACATGCAGGACATCCTGGCAAGGACAGGACAGTCAGACGGGCCCGGATGTCATATTATCGGCCAACGTTACACAAAGACATACATACTCACATAGACAAATGTGTGAAACGTAAAGGTTACACGATATCACCTGCACCGTTAGGTAAATACCCAGTCCCTAACCAACCATGGGACGTTGTCGCGGTTGATTTACTTAAATCACCCTTAACTAACAATCACAATCAATGTCAATTTGTTGCTACTGATCATTTCTCATGATATATGATCTGGTTCCAATTAAGGATAAAACAGCAGAAACAGTCGCACGGGTATTCACTGATAGTGTGATCTGTAGGTTCACCACACCAAAGGTGCCAATAAGTGACAATGGTGGTGAATTTAACTCTGAAATTTTGCAAGAAATATGTAAACAATACAATACAAAGAAGGTTAATATCTTGGCCTACCATCCAGCTTCCAATGGATTGGTGGAAAGCCAGAATAAAAAAATATTAGATGTACTACGGCATATCCTCAATGAAAATTACGCAAACTGGGATGACTGGATCCCCAGAGTTGAAGCATCCCTTAATTATGCAATTAATAAATCAATACGAGATACACCTCATTTCATCATTTACAGGTCACACAAACGTCTCCCTTACGAAACGTTAGAAGGCAAGCAAATTCCCGTATATAATTATGACGATTATCCTAAACTTCGCTTAAGTGAATTTCAAGAATACACACAAGGGTAAAGAAACAGTTAACAATGTCCAAGGAAGAAATGACAGAATCATTTAATAAGAAGGCAAAAGAATCAAACATCAGCATAGGTGATATTGTCTATGGCCTCATTCACACTAAAGACAACAAACTGTCACCAAAATTTGAAGGCCCATACAGAGTAACTAAGAGAAGTAATAAGGCCGTGATTAAGTCACTATCGAGTGATGAAGAAAAAGAGATACATCTTGATCACTTAAAAAGGGTCTCAAGAAACTTAGCTTGCAACAATAAAGCACCGGACATGACCAAAAACCCTAGTACACACTGTGAAAATAAGCTTGAAGCAATATACACATATCGGAATAAATTGCGGTCGCATACCAAACAGACAAACGTAGGTGCAACCAATACAGCTCTCACCATAACAAGGCATTTACAAGACTTAGAAATCGATTTAGACTCCTTTTATAAGTAAGAACGGATATCTAATACAGTTGTTCTTTTAGCAGGTAAAGATGAGGCGAATAATTCCATGGATCATGTTCCCATTGATATCAAGAGGATCACCTCACTTACATCCTCAACATATAGTACGTCAGGGGTGCCTGAACGCCCCAACGGCAATAGTACAGGACATAATAAGTACCGAAATTAGTCTGGATGTACTGCAAGACATGCCAATGATGTTACAGAAAATATCAGGATCACTCAAAACTCTGGAAGTGGTATTAACACACCCTTCTTCACATAATCACCCCACACAGGAAGTAGCTGAATTAATGAAATTAACTGACTGGAAGCTAGAACAGGCTAAGCACGTAATGATCACCATGATCCAGGACATCCCATCAGCTGGGAGTAACACACTTAGGACAGGAAACTACATCACAAATACACGTAACAGACGCGGTTTGTTCGACTTAGGTGGAGCAATTTTAGGGAACATTTTTGGACTAGCTACAGAAAATGATCTAGAGGAAATAAATAACAAATTTAAAAAAATAGCACTAGTTCTCTCATACTAACATAAGTTGGCTGACACTCAGAACACCTTAATGCTAGTGATTGTAAAGAACCTAAAAAAAGCAGAAGCATCAACTCTAGGAACTGTGGAGAAAGTAAATGCACTAGAAGGTAACACTACACTATTCCAACTCTTCTCAGTGATCATGGAACATATTGACTTAATAATACTACAGTTAGACAACACCAGAGCTCAGTATCAGTCTTTCATGAAAGGAATTGCTAATGCAGGTAATGGAAGGATCACTATTAATTTACTACCCATTCACAACCTCTGGCAAATAATTAATCAAGGTATACATAAGCAGGGTTTGAAACCTTTGCATGAGGAAAGAAATCTGATGTTATATTATCCATATTTGAAAGCAACGCTGACAACATCAATAGTAGCCCATGTACTGTTCGTAACAAATGACTTTTTCACAGTCTATCAAATATACCCTTTTCCTTCTAAGAAAGAGGACTCATTAGTCACCACCATCAAAACAGAAGCCATCATGATCTCCGAGAAACAGGATGCCGTAGCTTTCACTAGTGACACAGCAATGGAACACAAATGTCGCACATCATTACATGCATTTCACCTTTGTCCTGCGTACATCTTCACGTTTCAGCCAGCTGAGACAGTCCCTTGTGAAATGGCTATCATAAAAAATCATGACATCCCTCATCATTGCAACTTCACATTTGCGCCAGATAAACTCATTCATCATCAACGCATTGGACATTCACAGTTCTTCTACTTCACTCAAAATACATCAGTTTTTGTGACCTGCCCAGATACATCTCCAGNCAAGGCATACATAAGCATGGTTTGAAACCTTTGTTTGAGGAAAGAAATTTAATGTTATATTATCCATACTTGGAAGCAACACTGACAACAACATCAATAGTAGTCCATGTACCGTTCGTAACAGATGACTTTTTCACAGTCTATCAAATATACCCTTTTCCTTCTAAGAAAGATGACTCATTAGTCACCATCAACATCAAAACAGAAGTCATCATGGTTTCCGAGAAACAGGACGCCGTAGCTTTCACTAGTGACACAGCAATGGAACACAAATGTCGCACATCATTACATGCAATTCACCTTTGTCCTGCGTACATCTTCACGTTTCAGCCAGCTGAGACAGTCCCTCGTGAAATGGCTATCATAAAAAATCATGACATCCCTCATCATTGCAACTTCACATTTGTGCCAGATAAACTCATTCACCATCAACGCACTGGACATTCACAGTTCTTCTACTTCACTCAAAATACATCAGTTTTTGTGACTTGCCCAGATACATCTCCAGCCCATACATCAGCATCTGGTTTATACATCTCACCAGATTACTGTGCAGTCCTGACACCTACATTATCCACCTTGCCCATTAAAAACCATTATGCCATTGTCAACCACACACACAAGTACTTCCAGCCATTACCTAGGATGAACTTAAATGTAAGTGGACACATTAAGTTGACTTCACCCAAGTATGAAACCATGCAACTAATAAATCAGACAATACAACCTTGGGAAGAATACAGTAGGATTATGTTTAACCCATATTACGTATACAGCCCAGCTCCAGTCATCTTTGTGATTTTCTCCATCATATTTGTTGTATTACTTTTGGCCATGCACAGAATGCAAGCGAGAATTGCTAACCTTGAATCAGTGTTTAAGAACTGTTCTGTACAAGTAAGACAAACTGAGTAAATATTGTAAACAGTGTATATACTGTATACATAGGTTTTATACAAAATAATGAAATATGGGTTACACATACAGTAATATAGGCATACTTTAATTATACTATTATATCTCATTTACATATGAAAATATACAGCAAGTCCTTCTCATATATACTGTATAACTAACTACAGTAGACTAGCCATTGTAAGTAATCTCTTTACTATCTGGACGACCTCTATCCAGTTACCTCACTATTTGGACATCGTGGGCTGATGGCCGAAACCCCAAAATTGAAAAAAAAAGAAAAAAAAAAAGGAGTAAACAACAATCATGGACATGTAAGTAATCATTGTCAACTGCTAAATATTTTCCATAATCACTTCTAAATCCTCATTCTCTGGTTACATTTTATTTACTTCATGCTTTGTGTCCCATATTTCAGTACTCAGCACAGGCTGTGAAAGAGGTGATTTTCGCAGTGATTACCATGTTTCTTACATACAGTAAGGTCCCGGGTTACATCAGAGTTCCGTTCCTGAGACATGACGTAAGCCGATTTTGAACGTAAGTCGAGTTTTACAGATTTTTCAACCATACATCGCATACTATACATGTAATAATCTTATAACAGGTTTGTATAAGAAACACAGTCTTTTGAACTGATGCTATTTATTGAATAAAATATAAGTTGTACTTGCTACGAGTCTTCGTCACAGTAGCTCACCTGCTGCAGTAACGGCACTTCTCATCGTCATGGCAACCGAGTTATGCCGCACCTGCCTCACCCACAACTGAGTCAGGCTTCCGCTCCCTCACTCTCCCGTCCTTACACACGTGCACACTGCCAACATACATTTTATTCCTAAATTCAAACACTTTTCATACTTCATCATACAATAAAGTTTACCGTAAAATACTGCCGTAAAATATGAAATACCAACATCATTACCCGCACGATAATGTAAGCATTTCTAACATCAAGTTTGATGGGTTTTTTTTCCTCACTCGGACAAAATTATTTCAGTGATAAAATGACCGATTACTGTATGGTACTGTAT